>BDUI01000644.1:181574-201264 GCA_002335545.1 Apodemus speciosus | reverse complement strand
GAAGCCTGGCCTGCTTGCACTCTACCACCAAGTCACATCCCCGGCCTTTAAAGATGAATAACGAATTCATGTCAGACCTCAAAACTTATTTTGTAGAATATAAACTTCAAGACCAAATGCTCAGGTGCAAAGGAAAAACAAACTAAAGAAATAAACCATTCAAAATTTCTACATAAATCGAGTTCAAAGAAATAACAATTGTAGTCTGTTTAGTCACAGGTGGGCTAGGGGTCCATTTCTCTACAACGATAAACACTCCACCCACCCACTCCCCAATAAATAAATGGACAAAAATACTCCAGCCATTTCTGGCAACAAAACCATCTTTAATCCACACTGATTAACCTCCCATGGCCACAGTTACTCCTCTGCTATAATGCTTCTCTGAACTCTGCACACAGAAGCCTCGAGCCATGTTTCTTTGCCACAAGCCAACAAGCTCTTGCCCAAAGCTTTCCCGACCACACTTCTATCTGCTTCAACCCATAAAACCCATTTCCTCCCCTTAAACTTAACCAAACATTTGTCAGTTAGTTATCCTTTTTTTTTTTTTTTTATTAAACTTCCATTCCCTGTGGGAAAAAAAAGGAGCCCTCAAATGTCTGTTGAAATATGTCTCCCCCTCCCCCAAAATATTTACAAATGGTTGCTAAAATACATCCTCTAAAATTCATGTCAGCATTCTAGTGTAAGGTCTTTCTTCTCAGGCTTTAAATCATCTTCTGGTTGGGAGTGTACACCATAGCAGTAYGTACTGTCTATCTAGCATGCAGAAAGCTCTGGGTCCAGTCACCAGAGACAGACAAGCAAGCAAACAAACAAACACAAATAAAAGTCAGCCTACAGAGGGCATCCCCATGTGCACTCCTGAGACTTCCCAAGAATGTGACTGCTAAGCCTGGCCTTTTTAAGGTGAGCAAGGTGAGCTCCAAAAACCAGATTCTCTGTTCTCATTGCCTATATAATCCTGTACCTTCCTTGGTCTGAACATTATTGTTATTTTAAAATAAATCATACTGCTCAATATAACTGAAAAATATGTAAGCAGCAGCACACTTGTAAAGGAAATAAAAACATTAAACTATTTCATATCATGTATTTAAGACCACAGAGATCCTATAGTTTAAAAAAGTCTTCCCAGTAAACTGTAATTATGCAAAAATTTGTTTTAATTCAGCTTGGACTTCTCACTCAAGACCCAAATGCTTCTTTTTTTCTTTAATAGTTACATCTATTTAGGGATCTAAGCTTTGAAACCACAAGTTCATAGCTACCTTCTCTGCTGCAGCACTTGGCCAAACTATTAAAACACACACATTTTCTCATCTGAGACATGGGGAAATAAAGGAAGATACCAATACGTAGTTTTAAAAATTTTGAGCAGAAAGACAAGCTATCCTATTGCTGCTCTCTTAACATCTTTACTAAAAAGACCCAAGGCACACTTRTACACAGCCTGTCAAGGCCTTATGTGACAGTGCACTACAGTGTGGCTTCTTTATCTGACAGCCCACTTTGGAATGAAAAATAAAATTTAACATTATTCTGTTAAGTCTTAATAATATATATGGCTTTATTTCAAATTTTAAAAGCTGTCTATAGTAAGCAACAAACTAAAATTTTATGGTAAAAAATAAAATTGTTAGTTTTGAAAAAAAAAAAAAAACATAAGACTAGGGATTGTACTGAGGGATCCTCCCCGTGATAGGCAAGTTCTCTATTCCTGGGTTACATCACCAGCCCCTAAATATACATTCATTCATTTATATAATTTTCTATTTCTGTGTCTGCCACATCCATGCGGGCCTGGAGGAGGCCGGAGGAGGCCATGAGCCGCGAGCTGGAGCTGGGACCGAGCCCCTCCTCCTCCTCCCAGAAGAGCTCCAAGTGCTCTTACGTGCCGAGGTGCTCTCCAGGCCATCTAGGGTTGATTTAATATTTGTTTTATTTACTTTATGTATATGAGTACACTGTAGCTGTCATCAGACATTCAAGAAGAGGGCATCAGATCCCATTACCCATGGTTATGAGCCGCCATGTGGTTACCTGAACTCAGAACCTCTGAACGAGTAGTCAGTGCTCTTAAACCCTAAGCCATCTCTCTCGCCCTAGGTTTTTAATCAATCAATTTACATATCTGAAAATAATAAATGAAGTATGACAACTACCTTATCTGTCTATCCTGAGTGAACGTAGTGACTGTAGCACTCTGGGTACTGTTCTGTGGCATACTGGATGGAATCTGGACCATGCTCCCAGCCGCTGGCTGAGAGATCACCATCGTATTGTACAGTGGGGCTGTAAGAGTGCTCGGCGTCTGACTTGGAAGCGACGTTTGCTGACTGTGTCCACTCATCACACTCTGCTGACTCTGCTAGAAAAGATTGTATGGAGATTATCTAACAGTTACAGGAAACCATGCTTCTACTATTCACCATCTAATAATGGTAACAGAACAGAAAAGGACTAGCAACATATATTATTCTGAGAGAAATTGAGACTGATTTATAGTAACAGACTTAGTCTGTATTCTTTGATAGAAGGTAAACTAGGACTTTAAAAGAAGCATCTTCATAGGTAAGTAAAAATAATACATAGAAGTTGTTGGTTAAAAGCAAGTCAGTGATATTCACACACTCAAAAGATTTTCAAATGTAGTCACAGATATGCAGTAATAAGTTGCCAGAAACCTACAGACTGAGCAAACTGTTCCTGTTTTCCCAGTCTGTCTACTCAGTCTGTCTGCTACTCAGCCTCTTCGGCAAGTCGAAGACTTTTTACATACAGAAAGTCTGCAAGTTGTAAGATCTTGAAACAATTACTAAACTAGATCCATAATCAAATCACAAAAATATTAAATATAAAAATATTTAACAGTAACATTTTCTATAAAATATTTTAATGATCAATATTTTATGCTCTAATTTTTATTAAAATTTAAAAGCTGGTACAATGCAGCCTTTTTTTAACTAGCTATTTTAGTCAATTACCTGAGTTGATGTACTTTGTAAAGTCTGTTGTTGTATCATGTGCTGGCCTGTGCTGATATGTCCAGCATTCATTCCACTCTGAATCTGGTTAGCAGGGACAACTTGGCCTTGCATATTTATAGGTGTGAGTTGCTGGATATTAGAATTTCCAGAGGAAAGTTGGACAGAACCAAAATTCAATCCAGGGTTTGATTGCTGCAAAAACATCTTTGAAAATAAAGATTATATTTTAATGAAATTTCTTTGGCAGGTGAGAAGGCTCAATAGGTCAAGTGTTTGCTGCACACGTCCATCAGCCTGAGTCTGGTTCCTGGATCCCAAAGTGAAAGAACAGATTTCCAAATGTCACCTTCTGACCCTCACATATACTCTGTGGCACACATATGCACACACACAAGTAATTTTTCTTTACATTTGGGGGGAATGCTGGGAATCAAAGTTAGGGCTGCTAGCATTTTACCAATGAGCTACATTCCCAGGCTAAATATGCTTTACAGTTAAAAGAAAAAAAAAAGAGAACACTGAACGAAACCAAGGAAAATGAAGTTAACAGTCAATAAGTCATCAGAACATTTCATGTGAACAGTAATAGTAGCAATAGTAGCAATGAAACATGAAGCTACACATTCATTTCTTCACTCACACATCAATTGTGTTACTTTGTATCCTCAATCACTCAAAATTTGTAACCGTGTATAGAAGTAGTGTTTACTTAGTTTCCTTTCAGTAAAGCCCTAGTGCCCTAGATGGTCCTGTTGGTTAAGTAAGTGTCTTAGTCAAGTAATAGGAATCATATCTATTGGTATTTTACTAAAACTATTATAAACTCTCTTACCTTAAATGTTCTATAAAATACAATTTTATATTATGGACTTGAACTTAGTAAATTTTTGAGTTCATTAGTCTAAAAACTAGTAATGCTGATAGAAATGTCCTTAGCATGAGTATTTTAAGCAGGTAGCCAATATTTATAGAACTGGGAGAGAAAGACCCCTTGCCTCTGACTTTTCACACACACACACACACACACACACACACACACACACACACACACACAAAACAAAAACCAACAACAACAACAACAACAAAAAACCCGCCAACTATTAGGAACCCAAAACGTGAAAGAGATTCTCCGTGCTCAGATAGAATAAGTTACCTGTAGCCCTTGCCCATGGACCATTTGAAGTTGTTCTTGAATTTTCCTTAGCTCTTCTTGCTGCCGATGAATATTTGCCTCTATCATCCGTGTCCGCTGCTCTAGCTGGTCTTTTAGATGCTGCATGGCTCCTAACTGAGCTGAAAACTGAAACTGAAGCAGCACAAGAAAAGAGAGCACAACATATTTTAGAATCCCTTGGCGCCAACAGCTGCGCGCATGTGAGACGTGAGCAGCGTGGAGTCAGGCGAGAACTCCTTCCCAGACTCCTGTCTCTGCTCTGCCTTATCGTACTGGAGCTGGACCTCAGAGCCAGTCTCTGCCTACAGACCCACAGGAACCTGCGCAGATGCCACTGGGGAGGCTGCAAAGAGAGGCATGTCTGCTCCTGGGAATGGCGTTTGTGCCTCTCTTCATCGTAGGTGCCAGTGACCAGCAGTCTCCAGCCAGGTCTCTAGCCCCTCCTGGTGCAGGTGGAGTGTTTAGGAGGTGGCGTCAATAGGTTCCTTTCTGGGCTGTCTTCCCCCTGGCTTACATTTTCCATCCCCCCCACCTTCTTCTTCTTTTTATAAAGTTACAATTTACTACCTGGGAAGGGCACATGCCACAGGTCAGAAGCTAACTTGGAAGAGTCAGTTCTTTCTTTTAGGGATGGAACTGAGGCTGTCAGGCTAGGCAGAAGGTCCCCTTACCCACTGTCCATCTGGCTTGCCCTCTTACTCTTATATTTCTTAGAGATTCTTCTTTAAGTGACCAGCTAGTATATTTTTATATTACCCCTGCTTGAATTCTGGTTTGCTTTTGAGTTCTGACTCGCTATTGACAATTACAAGATCAAACTACAGTTAGACAGTATGAGTGTTTCCAGGTGTGATGGCGCATTTCTTTATTCTTAGCACTGGGGAAGCAGAGGCAGGTGGATCTCTGTGATGTCAAGGCCAGAAAGTTCTAGACCAGCCAGGGCTGGAGTGAGTCTGAGCTTCTACTGCAGCTTAACTTAACAATTTAGTAGAGTGAGTTCTTTAGTCTCTCACTTCACTTGTACACTTTACCAAATGACAACGTAYCCTGYGCCTGGGATGAATCCATAGCTAATTCTGTCATCTCTATAGAGTCCCCTCTTTGTGTACATCAGCAGAATTATCCAAAGTTAGGCAGGAGGGTCACAAATTCAAGACCTACTCTGGGATACAGAGTGAGTTCAAGGTTTGCCTAGGCAACATTTTAAGGCCCTGTCTCAAAATAAAAAGTAAAAAGAAGGGCTTAAGGGCTCATATACAGAGCGCTTGCCCAGAATGTTCAAGACCCCAARGTTCAGTTCCTAGCATCCTCCTTCCTCCCCACATACCAAAATCACTAATCTTTATCTGACTGACAACCAATATTTTATTCTGGTAGTATTCTGAAAAAATTATAATACCTTTTATCTACTACTCTCCTTAGACCAGTTTACACTAGTTTTTAAAGGCTGAGCAATTCTAAGAAATCAGAATGGATATGCACAAGTTACTCTATGTCCACCAGGGTTTGCAGTCTCCTGGTTTTCATGTCCAGTTAGTGAGCTACAAGCGGACACACTGATGCCTCGCTGYTCACAGAGGTGTTCTGCACTACGTCACAGCAGAGCATTCGCCTCACGGACAATGTGCTCACATCTCTCTGCATTCCCACTGCACCAGTGAGTGGGAATGGCCAGTCGACCCTGCATGGCCTCCCTTCAGAACGCCTGTCCTGAATGAGCTGTTTAAAGTGCTGCTAGGGAGACTGAATATTACTCTTTATCTTTTGGAAATGGCTTTGCTATGTGGCCTGGGCTGGATTGGAACTCTCTCATAGACCAGGCTGGCTTCGCAATTCTGGTGTTCCTCCTACCTTTGCCTTCCAGGTATTGCACCATCATTGCTGACTTCTGAATATTACTTTTTAAAGCATTAAAACACTGACTTTTGAAGATGGCAATGACCAACTGATATTAAATTCTACTAGGCTTGAGCTATATTATAAATTTAGTACTTCAACTTTCTCATGCCTTTTCAAAATGTTAGCTAAAATAGATTATATTTATGTTTGTGTCATACATATATACTTTATTGTAACTAAAGTTATTTTTCTATATGTAAATGTTGTCACAATGTAAAGCATTTCTAGTAAGTACAAACCAGAAAAATAGAAACAAGTACAGAATACAAGATAACAAGAACAAAAAAGTAAAGTACATTCTGAATGAAAACAGAAGACTGAAAGCTTAGCTGTATTTTTTGACATAATACATATTTCAAGAAAACACTTCTATAAAGATGTTAATAATGCTTAAGTGACAACCTGAGATTAAAGAACAAATATTAAATGTCTACATATCTCATAAAAATTCTGTCAATACTTCAAAATAAGATGTAAAGATTCAATTTAATATTTAATAATATAGTACTGTTACAGACCTCTTAATAGGTTAGTGTGGCTAGAAATCAGGATTTAGTACCAAATAAAATAGCCAGAAGATTTCCTACTATATTTATTACTCTTTAGTAATGTTCTTAATGTTTCTGAAATGTTCAATGAGCTATAAATCACAAGAAGATACACAGGAGTGCTTTGGGAATTCCTTTTCTCTTGCTAATTTCAGCATTCATACCTCCTTTGGATTAAAGCCATCTTACAGTTCTAAAWWCCTTTTTTTTTTTTTTTTTGAGGTTCTCATGTAGTTCGGGCTGATTGTGAATTTACTATACAGTTGAAGATAACCTTGACCTCTTGGTTTTTCTGCTTCAACCTCCCACACACAGGCATGCACTAGCACACTTGGCTTTTTCCACTTGGTTTTAAACTGTATTTAAGGTTCCAAGTCATGTGTGTAGACAAGATTAACATGGTATTTTAGGTATGCTATTCCCGCTAGATCAAGTAGCTTGTTAGTATAAATATACAAATACTGTCAGATATGTGTAACTCAATATATACACAGAACTAAATAAATAGCCTGTGTACAAATAAATGAATCAATAGAATATATAGTTATTCAAGTCTTCCAATACCCATAAGGAAGAACAAAATGAACTAGTATATTTTATGTTTAAGATTATTATACCAGTAGAGGCTGTTGTTATATATAAGATGTTATAGCACAATAAGCAAGAAGATATAAGACCATAATTTATCTRTGATTCTATCTAGTAAAGGTCCAGTGGTACCCAAAATCATTGTAAATAACAAAAATGTCACTACATATTCTAAATACTTCCAATTAAGATTCACTGCCTTTATATGTATTTATATATACATATGTATAAAACTATATTTGCTTAAATGCAATTATCATTTGTAAATGCTCAACTAAAACAAACAAAAATACCTGTGACATGCCTTGTGGAATTGGYAAATTTGCAGCTTGAGACATCGTTGGCTGTGTTAATGATGGACCAACTGACTGGGAGTTTATGGACTAGAAGCAAAATAAAAGATGACAATGAGGTGACGCTCACACTCATCTGCGAGTACTTCACCACAATACGATGTGCTATCACACAATGACAATCAACCTCATACTTTGTTGAGTACGAAGTGAGCTGCCCTTTCTACTCTTCTCTTTTCTTTCCCATGGTGCCCAGCACGGCCCTTGGATGTACACTCAATGAAAATGAGTAGACTGAACGGAAGGCAACTGAAACTTAACAGTAGTTCTCACTTGGCACTTTTTCACAATAAAAACAAAAGTCTAGCATTTTACTTCAAATAGGGAAAAGATTTTGAGTGTCGTATGTCAGCAAAAGATTTGATCCTTCCAGCAAGCGTACTGCAGACATCTGCGAGCACCACAGCTGACCCTGCAGGGCTGCGACGCTAGCTGGAACATACCTGACTGCTGAAGGACGACCGCCGCTGCGTCCTCTTTTCATGAGCCGGCAAATGCTGTCTGGGAGGAGTGCTAGTGTCAGTAGGGATCTTTGTTGGAGTTGCTGAAAAACAGTCAATAGAGAACAGAATGAGTACTTACAAACAGTTTGAAAGATTAATCTCAAATGAATAGAAAAGGCGAGTTAGATTTGTTATTAAATAAAAGTTAAAACCATGACTACAACTTTAACTACTTTTTAAAGTACAAAGCAAACATGTGAGATAGTAAACCTTTAAAAACAGTTTCTCTCATCATCCTCAACACCCTCAAGGAACAGGCTTCAGAACTCCCTCCAGATATAAAAATCCACACACTACCAAACCGCCTGGTGTTTGCTCACTGCGTAGGTGCACCCTGTGCTGTAATTCAAGTCAACCCCAGATCGCTTCCAATACCTAATACAATGCAATGCGCACTTGCCAACACAGCTGCGGCATTACTGAGAAAACAATGGTGAGCGAAGTGGCCCATACACGCTCCCTGTAGATGCAGCTGAGGAGGCGTGCTCTGTCATATGGCTGTAGATACAACGGCTTGAGAGAGACTCGAGCCCCTAGAGCACAAGGTCAGTGGTTAACAGCACTTAGTACTCCACAGGACCAGGGTTCTCTCCCCATCGGCTGTGTCGTGGCTGACAACCATCCGTAACCCCAGTCCCACGGGGTCTGAAAACCTCTTCTGACAGATCACATGCAGGCAAACACTCATAAATCTTATTTACCTGGTTTTAACATGAAAGGTAGAATTTTCTCTTTTTAAGGAAGAAGTAGAATGTTACCACCTATATATCATCGATTCATGCCCTTAATTCTGTTCTAAAGGTAATTTGCTTCTCAATAGAAGCTTTAACTTCAAACGAAAAGATTAGCATTTGAAGATGCACTTGACAAAGCACTGATGTCAGCAACACAAACAACTGAGACGACCCCTCTGCACACGTTTGTGTTCAGCTAGGGCACTTACAGGAAGGGTCTGAGACTGCTGTGTGAGATGACTTTCTTGAGCTTCTAGAGGAGGCAGAAGGAGTTGGGCTGTGATCAAACCTTTCCAGTGCTTCCTTGAGACTCACTGTGTTTATGCGATTGTCAGACCCAGAATCTTGGCTCTAAGGAGACAGGAGGAACATAAATGCTTTCTTAGTGCTCAATGCAGAGGTCTCAATACAGTTTGATCAGGGCTGGAGACACAGCTAGTGTGTAAAAGCACAAGGACCTGCATGTGAGCTCCCCGAGCCCGCCTACAGCTGGGTGTGATAGCATACCTCTGTAATACCAACACCTGTGTGGCAAGATGGGAGGCGGGACGGGTGGAATTCCCCAAAGTACAAGGGACAGCTAGATTGGGGTACACAGACGAAGAAGAGCGTGCCTCACATGAGGTGGGCTGAGAGGAATAATGTGTGTGTGTGTGTGTGTGTGTGTGTGTGTGTGTGTTTAAATCATTCTTAGTTTTTGACTAAAATAAGGCTAAAAAGTGTGTGTATATGTACTAATTAAGAAAAAAATCTTATTTTACTACTGTTAAAGTTTATCTTCATTCTCTTTAAAAAACAACAAGACTCAGGTTAGACTTTTGTATTAAGTTCAAAAATTTAACTCAAAGAGCAAATATTATGAGCTAAAACTATAAAACTCTTAAAGGAAATGGTTTCATGACATTAGATTTACAAGTAAACTGTTATTCACAAAGTTAAAAACATTTATTTATGCATCAGAAGAAAATGCCAACAGAATAAAAGCAATCCACAAGAATGAGAGGAGGTATTTATACATCATTACTGATCAGTACTTAATATCTAGGATATAAAACTCTCCACATGAAATCTCAATCACAAAATGGAAACTGACACATTACATGTGATGAGATGCACTTGTGTTTGTGGCTGAGACAAGGTCATATACTATAAGCCATAAACCTGTGACAGTCCTCCTGCCTCAGTTTCCAAAAAGCTAAGATTATGGGCATGGGCATCTATCTGTACCTAGTTGGCCCACACCTTTAAACACAACATTTGCAAAGGCTATTAGGAGGATCATCTGAGCTCAGCCTGGGCAGGCAACACAGTAAGACTGCCTGTGAAGAAACAACAAAACACAAAACAAAAAGAGAACAAGGTAAACATGGTGGCACTTCAAAAACCTCTTGGGATGGAGAGGCAGGATGATGAGGAGTTCAAGGTTATCCTTGGGTACATAATCRGTCCAAAGATAGCCTGGGCCATATGTGACCCTATCAAAAAATTTTAAATAAAAAAGAGTAATGAATGAATAGTTAAGTAAGAAAATAAAGAAGGTAGAGGGAAAATAAATACTTCTCCAAAGAGGATATAAAACCCTCACCAGATATTACTCAAACTTACTAGCCAGGGAAATACAAATCAAAACCAGTCATGCCATATCATGTTCTATTAGCATGGCTAGGACCAAACAACCCACGCCAGACACTTGGGTGGAAGATTTGTTTGAAGCCAGCCTAGTCTATATATTGGGTTCCTGGCCACTCAGTGCTACACAGTGAGACCCTGTATGTAATCAAAACAAAACAACAACAACAACAACAACAACAAAACKCCCTACTTCTCAGAAAACAATCAGTATGGTAAAGATGTGAAGAAACATGAATTCTTATGGCTTGGCAATGAGACTGTAAAAATGGTATGGTAGTTTCCCTCAAATTTTAACAGAGTAACCTACCATATGATCCAGTATTCTTCTTCTTGGTATGCATCCAAAGAGAAGAGGTGGGAACTCTAATAGGTCTCTGTATATCTTCCTATGCTCCCACTATTATTGCAAATACAAGGTGAAGGCAACCCAGGATCCCACAGACTGATAAGAGGATACACCCATGTCAGAATATTACTCAGCCCCAAAATAAAGGGGAATCTGATACAATCTAAAACATAATGAGCCCTGAGAATAGCATATGAAATAAAATGAGCCGGTCACAAAGGAACAAATACTGTATAAGTTTGTTCACAGTACTCAGAGTAGCCAAATTAAAAACAAATAAACAAAACCATTTTTGAAAAGAGCTGGAGGGAAAGGGACAGAAAGCTATTTAACAGAGAGTTTCCACTGAGGAGGATGAGGAGGTTCTGTGCGTGGGCAGCAGTGACAACTGTATAACAGTGGGAATGTCACAATGCTCAAGTGTGCTCTTAAAATCATTAGAATTGTCGTAAGAGAATAAAGATAGTGCTTTATTTCACAAAGTTCTGTAAAATCTTTGGAACTCAGCATTTGCTCCAAATCTTCAGTTTTGACATTTCCCCAGGATTTTACTATGTGGATAACCTACCGACTGCCCTGTCCTTTCCTATTATCTTTGCATGACCCTTTTCTTAAACTTACCTCAGTCACTCGGTCTCTGCTTTGGGACAGTAAACACTGTCACACCTATAAGCAGTACAGACTAAACTAATAATTTAAACCATGCTTCCCRTTCCTATAGCTCACAGGCTCAAGGGTCTGTGGGAACAACTGCAGGAGGCCTCTGATAGTCACTTCAAGTGTATGCTCAATTCTAGTCAGCAGAATTGCCCAAGCGTGTACTAATGGGCTAATTTCCCTATCCCTGAGCCCTGCCCCAAGCCTCTCCCACTGTACACAAACTGCTGTGCTTCTTCTCTCAACTGACAACCCTGCCTGACAGAGATGAGAACACTTATTTCACCATAACCGAAAGCAATACCTACCTCGGATAAAACTTACACTAGTGCCTCCTCACCCACCACACACTTAAAAAGAATCAGTGTCCCCTTAGAGTTTTTCTACATGCAGCAGTGAACAAGAACCAAGTATGCATCTTTATTTCAGGGAAACACATATATGCCAATATGTGTAAATGCAAACCCCTGATCCGACAGTTCCTCACTCTGGGGTGGAGGGCATGTACCCCAATGCCTCCTCATCTCCTCCTTCATTAACATGCAGCTTTTCCCAGTCTGTACTGTTGAGCACACCTCTCACTGCTTCTCAGCCTCTAGAACCTTCAAAGTCCATAATAAACAAATTACTAGGCATTTTCTACCTTGGCTCTGAATACTTCTTTACTCATCTGTTCGAAACACGAGACCTCACCAACCTCAGGGTGAGGACGCGTCCTCCTGCTTCCGCTGCGCTGTCCCTGCCTGCATTCCTTCAGCTCACGGTGTGGAGTGAACGTACAATGGCACCTGGCTAGTGACCTGTGCTCATGCATTCATCTTGTGTTGACTTCCGGCTTAGTCAGTATTCCCAAAGGACCTCTACTCAAACCCAACACCAGGAACTCTTCCTTAGTGTCGCCTGCTCAACATCTTCCGCTAGTCTTCAGCCACTAATTCTTGGTCATATCTCAAAGTCAATCATCTTAATTGAAGCATCCTCAAAACCTGCCACATTACTTACTCATCCTGATTAATCTGCTAATTCCAATATTCTCTTACCTAATTAACTTTTAAATACCAAAATCTTTAATTCCTTTTTAGATACAAATGAGATTTTAAACAGTAAATTCAAAATACAAATTATAAAGAATAATCAAATCTCTCACACAATATTGGGAAACGAGGTATTAAAAAAAANTTCCTATAGCTCACAGGCTCAAGGGTCTGTGGGAACAACTGCAGGAGGCCTCTGATAGTCACTTCAAGTGTATGCTCAATTCTAGTCAGCAGAATTGCCCAAGCGTGTACTAATGGGCTAATTTCCCTATCCCTGAGCCCTGCCCCAAGCCTCTCCCACTGTACACAAACTGCTGTGCTTCTTCTCTCAACTGACAACCCTGCCTGACAGAGATGAGAACACTTATTTCACCATAACCGAAAGCAATACCTACCTCGGATAAAACTTACACTAGTGCCTCCTCACCCACCACACACTTAAAAAGAATCAGTGTCCCCTTAGAGTTTTTCTACATGCAGCAGTGAACAAGAACCAAGTATGCATCTTTATTTCAGGGAAACACATATATGCCAATATGTGTAAATGCAAACCCCTGATCCGACAGTTCCTCACTCTGGGGTGGAGGGCATGTACCCCAATGCCTCCTCATCTCCTCCTTCATTAACATGCAGCTTTTCCCAGTCTGTACTGTTGAGCACACCTCTCACTGCTTCTCAGCCTCTAGAACCTTCAAAGTCCATAATAAACAAATTACTAGGCATTTTCTACCTTGGCTCTGAATACTTCTTTACTCATCTGTTCGAAACACGAGACCTCACCAACCTCAGGGTGAGGACGCGTCCTCCTGCTTCCGCTGCGCTGTCCCTGCCTGCATTCCTTCAGCTCACGGTGTGGAGTGAACGTACAATGGCACCTGGCTAGTGACCTGTGCTCATGCATTCATCTTGTGTTGACTTCCGGCTTAGTCAGTATTCCCAAAGGACCTCTACTCAAACCCAACACCAGGAACTCTTCCTTAGTGTCGCCTGCTCAACATCTTCCGCTAGTCTTCAGCCACTAATTCTTGGTCATATCTCAAAGTCAATCATCTTAATTGAAGCATCCTCAAAACCTGCCACATTACTTACTCATCCTGATTAATCTGCTAATTCCAATATTCTCTTACCTAATTAACTTTTAAATACCAAAATCTTTAATTCCTTTTTAGATACAAATGAGATTTTAAACAGTAAATTCAAAATACAAATTATAAAGAATAATCAAATCTCTCACACAATATTGGGAAACGAGGTATTAAAAAAAAAAGAGACTAAGAAACATACTTTGTCAGCAGCTGTCTCAGGAAGAGACTCTTCAATGCCAAGTTCCCGCCGTCTTTCAGCCCTAACTTCTGCATAACTACAAATGGAAAGAACCAAATGTTACATGTTTGGTCATTTATCTAAATACTGCAAAGATGCAATCAATTGGTGTTTGTTATGAATCTCACTTCCATCAGTAACTTGGTACTTTTGTATGTGCTACACAAACCTAATACATATCTAAGCTTAATGCCCAAATTCAATCTGTATTCTACACATTAGGTAAGCTGTAAATGATCCGTAGGAGTAGAGCACTGAAATGAGAGAAACTCAAGGACGGACGGGTGGTGGGCACCCTCTGCTGGTTTTACTTTGAGGGAATGTGCTGCATGTGACGCTGGTACAACTTCTGCCATGTAGCACAACACTCAGTCAGGCTATCAATAGACTACCTACATCGCACTTGTACCCAGTAAGCGTAACAGTCAAAAACAGTAAGTATTAAAACTGGGGTAAGAGCACTATCATTCATTAAAAACCACATAAAATTCTCTTTGGCTATTAGTACACCTTACAAACGGTCTTCAAGTTATTACCTTACTACAGTGTGAGTACAAACAATGAACTCCGGCCTTGAATTCCACTGATGGTAAGTAATATAATAATGAGTCTGAAGCCAAATCCACTGCTGTCCTTTGGTCAGGAACCTATAGTAACACGATTTGCCTTTTCCATATTGCATTACTTAAAAAAAGAAAAAAGAAAAAAAACAGAAACAAATATTTTTCTTTGATCTGTACTTAGCTATGAAGAATCTCAATTTTTTTTTAACAAAAGCTGGCATTTACATTTAACTCTTTATCTAGATATAATTATTTTCTGGCTTTCAGAAATATGTATTGACTACAAAGAATTTTTTAAGAACCAGTTCAAGGTCCTCTAAATAACCAGAAATTTCAGATTCCAACTTTATGTCAGTTATTGCTGATTTTAAACATTTTTTTATTCACAATAAATTCCATATACTGAAAGTCATACTGTTGAMTTGCCTAGATATTTAACACATATGTAGCAACAGTTAATAATCATAATATTTTTCCCAAAGATACTGTCATGTATGATATCTCTGAGGCTTTTTAATTTTAAAGCTTTAATTAACCAAAAATTAGAATAATATCATTGTTTGAAAGAATTGTTTAATAAAGTTTCCCAAACTATTTTTCCCAAACTATTTCAAATGTTAGGTTCTAAAGTATTTTAACTGATGTTAAGCAAAAATTGGGTTTTGTAGTAAAATYGATTTGGGAAACTTTATGTACTTCTTTAATATACTCTAAGATTTTCCTTTGTATGCAAGACTAAGGTCAAGTATAAACCTGTACCTTCTGAATACATTTATAAAAATGATTCTAAATCTTTTCTGTGACTTTCATTAATAGAACAAAGCATCTACTTGTGTGTTTAAATAGTTCTCAAGAGAAACATTAAGATCTACTTACAGTGCTCATGACATTTTGCCAGATTTTCTAGGTCATCCACATGATAGTAATCATAGCCTGATGTTCCCAAGACTTCAAATGGCAAATAGCCTATTATTGGTGGTGCCCTAAATTATACAGTAATAACAGATGTCACTATTACATTATTCCACAAGTTATACTACAGACAAATTCATCTGGAGAATGGGTTTTACTTTTTTCAAAAATGGATAACGAATTTCAAAATTCATTAGTTCCCCGAGTCCATTACTGCCCAGAATTACGTGAATATTGCCTTTCCTTTTTTTTTTTTTTTTTTTTTTTGGTGAAATTTAAAGGTGACGTTACCTGTGATCTAGAAATAGAAACTTCCATTCTAAACTGTGTCTAGATGTAAACTCTTCATTTGGTTCTTCAACAGTGCACATTTCCTACAGACAAATTAACAAGTATAATTTAGAAGTAATTTCTGTGTCTATGAAAACATTAAATATTGTTAGCATACGTCATTATTAAATTAACTTTCACTTAGACAAATTTTTTATACATTTTAGATTTGAGTATTTATTAAAGACAAGTGTAACCAGCTGGTGATACAAAGTGCTCGTCTGGAGCTTGTGAAGTCCTCAGTTTGATCCCCAACAATTCTTCTAATCACCTGAGAGAAAAACAGGTAAAACAGCAGCACCCAGCAGCCGCAGGCCGGCCTCAGGTCAATAGCTATGGTCTAGTGTATTCTCACTCATCCACAGGCCTAAGAGCCGACGTAGAAACCCAGGTCCTTCTTCTTATTTACACCTCCCACTGCTCAGTGTCTAAGCCAACTGATATACTTTCCATATATGGCTCACAACTTACATCTCATCAATGGCCTCACTTCTGTACATCACACAGTCTAGAAGCAACACATTCTTTAATAATCAAAGCAGCCAAACTAAATGTTTTCTTTTAACAAAGATTTGATTTTATTTATGGGTATGTTTGTGTCTCTCTCTGTTTGTATGTCACATGCATGCCTGTGGAGGGCAGGTGAGAGTACTGGGTCCCCTACAGATGGAGTTACATCACGTGGTGAGCCACCATCCATGGATGATAAGCTCTTTGTAAGAATAGCAAGTGTTCTTAACCAATGAGCATCTCTCCAGCCCCTAAATACTTCTAATTTGACTTTCTAGGTGTTTTAGGATCCACCCCATCTCCCCTAGCCTTAGTGACGAAGTTTACATCTTATCCTTACTGAGTCACCTCACCACCGTAGCATCTCATCTATCTTCCCATCCTTCAATCTGTCTTCTATTCTGGGGTCAGTCATTACCATCACCTTAGTAATACTCAAATGTGAGCACACAACTTCCCTGCATAAAACTCTTCTACGTTTCTCATGATGAAATCTCTTTATGGAGAAAAGCCACAAACAGAACAAATCTCACGCCTGGCCTCTGCTTTCACTTCTAACATAAGTTATGACTACTCTTCCTTTCAGTACATGGAGCCTAGCTTCCAGTGTACAAGGCAATCCATGACACTCCCTCCGCTCTATCCTTACATGTTCTTCAGTAACAGTTAAATGCCAAGGATCTGAAAGAAAAATAATTTCAATCAAGTCCCACTTACTAGATGAGACTTTCGGCAAGTAACTTCCTTAAGCCTCAGTTTCCTCAAATATAAAATATTATAATAGCATCTATCTCAGAAGAGTAAGAATTATATAGGATAAAACATGTATCTGCCCTTTGATCTCCTTAAGAGCAAACAGGGAGTGTAAGACTACGGTCTTCTAACTGCTGACTTAGGCTGTCTTATACTATGTTGTCACCCAAATTTAAATGTCACCCTGGCTTCTTTCCTGTCCCTAGGGACTGAGGCAGTTCACTTCTTTATTTCCCTACTAATCATCTGCTTATGGGATGCAAGAAATAAAAATACGTAATTTAAAATTCAAAGAGCAGGGATGGCCCGAGCCCTGGCTCAAGCTTAGGAACTTTGGCCCCTCTCCAGGAGGGCTCTGGTTGTTTGCAGCACTTACATGGTAACCTGCAACTGTATGTAACTCTAGTTTCAGGGCATTTAGACATGCCYTCCTCTGGCCTCCCTGGGCATACATGTGGTACATAAACATACATGCAGACAAAGCATCCATACGCATTAAAAAAGAAAAGAATCGAATAGCAAATTATACCAGTAAAGCACATTCATTCATTCTTTCTTTCTTTTTTTTTTTTTAATTCACCTAGATTTTTTTCAGACTTCTTTCCTGATAGTGAAGTACACACAAACTCTGTACAAAAGCAGGGAAATGGTAATATACTGCCATGAATATCTGCAAAGAATATACTAAGATAAAACAGTCACACATAAACAGTCACTTTAAAGAGTGCTTATATTCAGGTTTTTTGTTTTTTGGTTTTTCAAGACAGGGTTTCTCTGTGTAGCCCTGGCTGTCCTGGAACTCACTCTGTAGACCAGGCTGGCCTCAAACTCAGAAATCTGCCTGCCTCTGCCTCCCAAGTGCTGGGATTAAAGGCGTTCATTAGTGCTTATATTCTTAACTGTGGTAAAAATATGAAGTTCAAACATATCTAGTAACTAACTCATTGGCC
The DNA here is from genome assembly GCA_002335545.1 of Apodemus speciosus. NCBI lineage: Eukaryota > Metazoa > Chordata > Mammalia > Rodentia > Muridae > Apodemus > Apodemus speciosus. The sequence continues at coordinate 183,459 of BDUI01000644.1, read as the reverse complement.
ACTACTATTTCAATGTTGGTAGAAATTTCAGCCTTCTGAAGATAACAAAAATCTCACAAGACCAAATCTCACATCATGAACTGGAATGCATTAGAGCATTAAAATCAGAAACATACCTTGATGAACTGAGGTGTAGCTAATCTGACAGTAGCTACGAAACAAACTCTATCTTCATAAGAAGGCCTATGTGTGCGTTGTATAGTTCCTTCAAAACCATTATGTGTTGAAGTTGATACTAAAACAGCAAAGAGACATGTATCATTGGTTAATCCAGTAACATATAATCGTTACTAATATTTATGCATCTAAGASCTTAGAAAAATAAAAACAGCCAGTTAAAATACATTATAAAAGAAACATTTTAACTTACCACTGTTTAAAGATTTAAAATTTCCTATAAATCTCACATAGTCATAGGTGGATGGCTCCTTTGGGTCTATTGTTCCTCGAAGCATGTGACAACAGAATTCTAACTGATTTTTTGCTGAAATAAGTGATAAAAAGTTGGGTAAATTCTCAATCATTTTCTCCCACAGAAGTGCTCCACTGCACTTCACYAAGTCCATTAACAGCAGAGCACCTGCACAGGTGACTGCAGCCAGCGCGGGCTACAGCCAGTCCCTCCTTCCACCTCTTCTCCCGCCCCATTTTTCATTCTACTTTCACAATATTTTGTTCTCCATTTAAAGCTAGCACTCTCCTTTATTTAAAGCGAATGCCTCCCTTTCTCTTCTGTCACTGTTGGTTTTGGTGGGGTTGCTCTCGTAACAGCCTGGCCTGGCTATGCAGCTCCCTGGCTGACACAGGGTTCTGGGTGCTAAACTACAGGCGCTCCATCCTTACCTTCAAGAGCAGTCTCTCTCTTTTCTTTAGGACCAGGCCCATGTCACTTGCTATTCATTGCTTTAGCAGCTGCAAACTCTGTGATTCTTTACTGCCTCCAGTTTCAAATCTGATCAGGTCTTCCATCATTTCACCAAGCATTTTCCATGCTGATCTACTTACAGGACCAGAGAACTCACTCCATTCCTGTTAAATGCACCCTGGTTTCCATGTCCTCAGTTCTCTACTGTCCTTTCACCTCCAGAGCAATGTTCCCAAAGATTACTGACATTCAGACTGTAAAACCAACCACTCAGGTGGCTTTTTTCATTCTTCCTAGCTAGCCTTAAAACGTGGTCTACTGGATCTACCCACTTATCAATCATGGTTTTTCCTCTATCTTTACTTCTAGTGTTAACTACAGAGTTGCCCTTCTCAAAATTCTCAATTTTTTCCCTTTCCAACTATAAACCACCCAAGTGGCGATCACTGGTTCTCTATTGTGTAAAGAATAAAGATTAAACAGCACAGGATGAAGGCAGGTCCTTTACAACTCCGCCTCATCTCCTTCATACACATCACGTCATCTGTGCCGACCCACTGCCCTTACAGCTAAACAGCCGACTACTTTATCTAGGCGAAGTAGCTTGCATTTTACTCATGGCCTTTCCCCTGGAAGGAACTCTGCTGTGTACCAGGTCTTCCAGAGGCCATCAGCAAGCCCCGAGCTAAGGCTTCTCTGACCGTGGAGCAGGAGGCCTATGTTCCTGGCAGCGGCCGGCTCTGTGGTTTCCAGCAGCTTCCCCCCCTGAGGCCCCGAGACCAGCTCTGCCCCCTCTCCTGTGGGACCTGAGTGCCAACCTTCTTTTCTTTTTTAAAGATTTATTTATTTATTTGTTTGTTTGTTTATTTTTATTTTATATATATGAGTATACTGTAGCTGTCTTCAGACACACCAGRAGAGGGCATCGGATCCCATTACAGATGGTTGTGAGCCACCATGTGGTTGCTGGGAATTGAACTCAGGACCTCTGGAAGAGCAGTCAGTGCTCTTAACCTCTGA
>BDUI01000644.1:171343-181470 GCA_002335545.1 Apodemus speciosus | reverse complement strand
TTTTGTTTGGGGGGACTGAACCCAGCATATGCATTTTAGGAGAGCACTTCAACACTGTCAGAACAAAGGACCACTACCATAGGAGGCGCTCTAGAAACAGATGGCAGCCTGGAGGGATGGCCATGGCCAATAAGCCCCCAAGCCCTCCCTTCTTCTTTCTGTTTTCCCAGCTCTCAAGCAGACAGTGTGCTCTGCCAAGTCCTCCTCAGCATGTGAGACATCTCTAAACCATGAATCCAAATAAATGTGTCCCCTGTCACTGTGTAGTGTGGCAGGGACTGTGTGAAGGTAACAATACAGCAAGAGTGAAGGCAGCCACAGTCCAGTCAGCCACTAGCCCAACTTACAGAGACTTTTTACTTCTTGATGTTTTGTGTGACTTGATGGCAGGAACTTTTTTTTTTTTAACTATATTTGGCGCTCTAAAAATCATATTAAACACATCCAGCAAAGATTATTTCATTAAATATAATAAGATTTCATTTAAAATGTGGCCAATTTCCGTCTTTTTATACATTACAGTTTTGTGGCATAATTGTGATCAATTTCTTATAACAAAAAAGATGAGACCTCATTGTACACTAGAATAGAACTGGTATCTTAAAATGAACACAATTCCTTTATATATATACATACATACCAATTTTAAAAGTACTTATTAGAGTTCATGAAATAGTACTATTTTAATTTAGTTAAGCATGTATGGTCTTCATAAACTTACAGAAGTAAAGGATAATGCTTGCCAAATATAAGACTGGCATCTCTGCTGAGCAGGACCGACTTACATTTTAAGTACTCAGGGGTTAACGAGTCACTTTCCAGCAGATGAGTAGAGAGTATCTTATAAACCTCTGAATGTTCTCCCTCTGGGATAAAATTAAATATACTTTGATCCACAAGATCAGACTGAAAAATAAAACAAATTAAAAATTATACAAGAGCACTTTGTGAGGCATTTATCTCTAACACATCTAATAGCTATTAAGTTACAGATATTACCCATAAATATCAATAAAGTCAAGCTACAAATTTTGATATTAAAAGAATGGGACTGAGAACTTAGAGAAAGCTAGCATACCAGACCAATGTGACCCTGAAAGCCAGACTCAGTATTCACACCTTAGTTCACCACATGTGAATACTGTACGATATAATGGAACTGAGAAATTTAAGACAATTATAGACTTTAGGCCACAGCCTTGTAATTTATACAAACAACTGTTAAATGGTTACATCACACATGAATACGGAAACAATGACAAGCTACGTGAAGGAGATCTGACACCACTATCTCTGCAACAGTCCAATGTCTCCTCCCACTTTTATTTCACCTTTTCCATGCATCTATTCTGTATCACACCGCCAAAGCCCTGTGTATGGACAGCCAGCATGCAATTATCATTATTATAGCTGTTTATTATCCAATAACCAACAGTTGCCGGACAAATGTCAGGAAACCTTCAACAGGTGATGGCTGTGGACTTAAGAATATGGTGCTCCTATCCTTAAGTAGCCGTGACAATGAGAGCTCAGCAACCTCACCTTTCCTACTGAGTCCAGCCCTCCAGCTGGGCTTCCCACTTTCCAAACTGTTGTAATTATAGGACAAGGAGGCAGAGCCATGGTGGCAAGGCAGCTGCACTTTCCTTTTGTTTATATTTTATACACCTGTAAAGATTATATCTGAATAGCTTTTATGCTTAAAACAAGCTAGTAAGGAAAGCAAGCAAACCATGAGAGAAYGTGTGACTGACCGCCCTCTGTGTGTGCATGACTTCTGCTTTTCTCTACGGTCAAAGTCTTCTCCACTACATGAAGTGGAGTAGCTTTGGTAAACTCCACATCTCTATCTTGCATTTTTCCAAGACCAACTCAGATCACTTCCTTCAAGAAAGTATGCCTGGTACTAGAAACCTAGCCAAGTACTCTTAGCTAGTGAGGTCATGGATCTTACTGGAGAACCCACTGTAATCACTTTATCAGACCAGTATACTACTTAACTGCATCCTAAAACTTATCCTTTTTTTGGGGGGGAGTGGTTTTTTTTCGAGACAGGGTTTCTCTGTATAGCCCTGGCTGTCCTGGTACTCACTCTGTAGACCAGGCTGGCTTCGAACTCAGAAATCCATCTGCCTCTGCCTCCCAAGTGCTGGGCTAAAACTTATCCTTATATACACACATAAGTGTAGCTCTCACGCCTCATCAAAAATTAGTGTCTCTGCAGCAGCAGACAGAGACCATTATAAAGAGTATTAAAATGCAGACAACAATTTATTGTGGTGTACCCATCTACAACATGACTCTTGCACCTAAGGCTCAGGGAACATCTCAGAAGAAAGGACTGAAAGATTGTAAGAGTCAGAGGACCAGGAAGGCAGATGTGAAATTGTGTATCCTATAATGACAAAAAAGCTGTATCAATGACATCCTTACATTATTGCTACCCAAACAAGACCTATACAATGACAACACCAATAGATATGCTAATATGAAAGGGGGAACTCTCATAGAGTTCTCCCTAAAAGAGAACTATAAACTAATAATGACTACCGATAAAATGAGAATTAGTCTTTCACAGGGATGAGTCCAGTAATTGATAATCAATACCAAAAGGTTAGATCTAAGATAATATAGACACAAACAACACTGGCTTTGTGTGTCAACCTGATACAAAAGCTGGAGTTATCACAGAGAAAGGAGCCTCCCTTGAGGAAATGCCTCCATGAGATCCAGTTGTAAGGCATTTTCTCAATTAGTGATCAAGGGTGGGAGGGCCCATCGTGGGTGGAGCCATCTCTGGACTGGTAATCCTAGGTTCTATAAGAGAGCAGGCTGAGCAAGCCAAGGGAAGCAAGCCAGTAAGGAACATCTCTCAATGGCCTCTGCGTCACCTCCTGCTTCCTGACCTGACTAAGACAAACACTAAGGTGATTAAGCAAGTTGTATTTATATTTATACGTATGTGTATATACATGTGTATAACAATATCAAAAGAAAGGAAGTCATCAAGTTGAAATGGAGTAAGCAGGGACATGGGCGGGATTAAAGGAAGAGAAAGGAGGGAAAATGTGCTTCTATTTTAAATAAATTTAAAAAAACTCAAAGAATCATGTTCTTCAAAACAGCATACTATTAACACACAAACCACAAATACAAATAAATTCCTTTAGAACTGATGGCACATATTTATGCCCAAAGGGGAGTTATTTGTTCTTTAAATGTATTTATCTTGTTGCCCCATAATGACAGAAGTGGTCTTATCTTTTACACCTTTATCTTCGTCCCTGCCAATCAACGTACATTAAACTTTGGGCCTCAGATATAATGGGTATAAATAAAGAAAATGACAAGGAGTCATTTGATAATAGCTTAACCATACCAAAACCACATCTGTATTTTAATGAGGAATTCTTCTGGAAAAGTAAAAAGCCATTAGTGCTAAAAGAACAATGAACATTTTTTGCATTTGAATAAGATGCTAGAAAATCATCTTTTACTGAAAACGTATAAGAATCTAAGCAGATCAGAATGCGCAACATAGTCTTGATAAAAAATAAATCTGAAATAAGAACTATAATGCCAATTGAGAACTAGCTTTCTGTTTCTCCTTAACCACCGTTTTTCTAGTTTGTTTGTTTGTTTGTTTGTTTGTTTTTTGGATTTGKTTTTTTCGAGACAGGGTTTCTCTGTATAGCCCTGGCTGTCCTGGAACTCACTCTGTAGACCAGGCTGGCCTCGAACTCAGAAATCCGCCTGCCTCTGCCTCCCAGAGTGCTGGGATTACAGGCGTGCGCCACCACCGCCTGGCTGTTTTCTAGTTTTATTTCAGCACAAGATGACTTGCAGCTATCTAAGCTTGTTCTTCTATCTATAAACAGGCATCAGCTGCTTCCTCAAGATAAGGACATAAATGAAGAGCCAAGAGCACAATCACAAGTAGCTTCACCGCTGCTTCATGCAGTGTGCGACTTTCCATTAACCACATTCTTCATGTTCTGTTCATCACTGCACTTAAAATTAACACACTTTGACATAAAAAAAAAAAAGTCACTAGCATTATGTCCCCTCAGTGAACACATACAAAAGGACCACTCAGTTACCAAGTACAACTAAAATGGAAGAGAAGAAAATGTTAGTTCTCTGGATTCTTTCACTCCTGCAATTATTTTCATGAGAGATACCCGGTGCCCTTCTCTGTAAATCTAAAGTTGGTTCTAAAGGAGAAAAGCTTTTTAAAAAGCAGCGGGCAATGGGCAAGTGAAGCCGTGCTGAGGGGTTACTACTGACATTGAAGACTCAGTACCATTAGACCTGTCAGGCTGTCCATTTCAAAATGCAATTAAACTATCCCACACAAAAGATCCGCCAGCAGTGGGTCAAGAGCACTCATTGGCTGCTCTTCTAGAGAATCCAAATTYCATTCCCAGTACCCACATAGCAGCTTACAACTGTATATAACACTAGTTCCAGAGAAGCTGATTCCCTCTTTTCAAATTAGGAAAGTATTCTTTCCGTTTTATTTATTATTTATTTACTGGGTGTGTGTGTGTTCCAAATTATATGTATGAACACCACATTTGTGCACTGCTGACCCCCAGAACGGAGCCTCTGATGTGAGTGCTGGGAAGCCTGGGTCCTCTGCAGGAACATCAAGTTAGCCTCTCTCAAGACCCTAGGAAACATTAAAAGGAATCATTAAGATGGCCAACCTAATTCATTTTTATTCATTCAATAAATAATTACTGAGTGGTTCTGAAAAACAAGACAGTATTCTTACAAATAAGGAGAACAAATTCCTGGCTTTAGCATTGTCCAACTATGCTACTGTAAGAACAACAATAATATGGTGAAAGCACATAACTGTACTCATTCTCAATTAATCACGTCTTTGTCTTATGAAGGATTATTAATTCCTTGGTTCTTACTGTTATTTTGGTATATAACATTTTCTGCTGTTGTTTTTGGAAAGCTGGGGAGGAACAAGGTTATGTGTATGCTAGGCAAGGAAACTACATCCCAGGCTCTTAGCGACYCCTCCTCCCCTGGTTACCAGGTTTTCTTACTAGGCAAATATTTTTAAAAAACTTCTGAAAAGTTCAAATAAAGCCAAAATCTAAAGAATGATTTGAGAGTAGAGCATGAGACTGCGGTAACATGTAAATAAACTGGCATGGACAGAGAGGATGTCACTTGATCCGATCTCCTCTCTGTCCAGGAGAGATTACTTATATATTACCACAGTCTCATGGTCTACTCTCAAATCATTCTTTAGATTTAGGCTGTACTTGAACTTTTCAGAAGAAAGCCCTCAGAAAAGCAGTAAAGTCAAGCCACTTCTAGAAACAAGCACACAGGGCTGGAGATGGCTCAGCAGTTAGAGCACTCGCTGCTGCTCTTCCGGAGTCCTGGCCTGAGTTCAGTCCCCACCACCCACATCGGGCAGCTCACAGCAACCTGTAACTCCAGCTCCGGCATCCGACACCTTTCTCTGCCTTGGTGGGTACCCATAAAGAAATGGCATATAAACACAGACCACAGACAACCAATAAAACTTGAAATTAATAATAATAAGAGAGTATAGTGCTTACTGCCTGACTTTCAGTAAACAGTGTTCCTTGTACTGTCTGGCATTTTACATGTAGAGTCCATTCTCTATATAATCAGGTAATGAGTAGCAGAGAAATCAGAGGAAAGGAAATGATGYTTTTTGTCTGTCTGCTTTGGTTTTTGTTTTTTCATATTCTTAAGAAGAAATATTTATAGGTTGGTTTACTTTGTGCATGGTTGTAACTTTTTAGATTTTTAACTTTTTCAGGAATAATTTAAAAATATTGGAATTTTTATATCAGAAGCCCATCTTAGACAAGTACACATTATATAAAATTTTCAAATCATTTCTAAAACCTTTAATTATAGATAACACTTAGCCTAGAGTTCAATAAAGAATGAATGTTCAATAATTACAGGTTGGGTAAAAAAAGCAAACTCACAATTAAGGTATTTACCATGCCAATCAAAATTTCAATGTACTTCTAATTTTTCACTTGCTGAGGAAGCAGAAAAAGCCCTCAATGAGCGAAACCTTAGGATCTGTGTATTTTGACATGGACCTGGGCCATGGGGAGTTGGCAAATCTGATGTATGAATGGGCCAGGCTGAAGAGGAACAGCAAAGCTTTCCTCTGGAGTCTGAGTGTTTATAAAGGATCGATCCACGTGTACAAAGATTAGTGACCTCGCTTCCTCCCTCTGGATAGTTACGGCCTGAGACTGACTGCTCTACGAAAGGAATCAACCGAGACTAGCTAACCGCTCCCCTAGTCCTGACCCTGGGTTCCAAGTTACGAAGGGAGCAGGAGCAGAACCCTAGTGATCCGACATTCACTGTACATGTTTGTGTGTCTGTCTGTCCTTCCTCCACTCCCCCACTGCTCCTAGTCAGGGCCCTAACACATGTGAAATGTCACTGAGCTACAGCGCTCTAGCCCAGGGCGCCCAGGTCAACCCACACTGCACACAGGCTCTGCATCCACTGGTTTTCAATCTTTGTAAATAACTCTTTTGAGAAAATTATTTATTAATTCTGCTAATAGCAAAAAGTATCTCAGTAGAAATTTGGCTAGAAGATTTTTTTTTTTTTGCATTTTGTTTGATATAACATTTTCATCAGGCTAAAAGGCAAACACTGTAGAGTTGGCATTAAAATGCAGAGGGAAGAACAACAGATTAAATTACTAGGTGCTATGGATGAAGAACCTAGAACTGTTTGAGAAACAGCAACACTAATACAAAGGTACACCTGGAAGTTGTGTTCCAACCCTTCAACCACTGTTCAAATATCACTCTCAAGGCCTACTTCCTAGTGAATTCTAATATGTGATATAGACATTAAATAATAGAGATTATAGGGTTTTCATACTTACTGGTAAATGTTCAAGTAACGAAGTTACACTCTCGGATACATATATTATACTTCCATCTGTCATGATCGCTAAAAAAAAACCATCAAGAGCCTGAAATTAAACATAATGGTCAGTTAAGGGAAAAGAACAAAGCACTTTCCTAGATAGAAACAAGATAAATGACAAAGGACATACTGTGGAACTATTCAGAGTACAGTCAAAATGGCAGCAGTCAAACTTGCTGTCAGTATATTTTTGTGATTCTTTTGATGTTTCTGAGGGAAAAATATTACTCCGGCTATCTCCTGGAAGCTGGTTTTTAAAGGTAAGAAATCAATGCTCTGCCTTTACAGCTTCATCCATACACTGTATGATATGCTCTGTAGGACACACAGTGGGTATCTGGAGATGCTCTCGTCTCATAAAGTACACAAAGAACACAGAGAAGTGTGAGCCTCAAGTACAGGAATGCAGCAAAGGAACAGAGATTAAGCCCCCCCAAACTAAGCTGAGGCTGGATCTTACAAAGCCTAAACTCTTAGGAAAGGTATCTTTATTCTGTACATAAATGGAAGCCAACAGGTTTTCTAGAGGGAACTATGGTCTAATACTTGTAGTTTAGAAGAAATATATAAAACAGAATTCAGGCAAGCAAACCTGCCTTGGGATAATCACAAAATCAATAGACAAAATGAAATTAGCAGGAGTTGGAAAAGGAAAAGGCTTAACCACGTACTAAGAATAAGAAATACAACTATCGTCAGAAGACCCAGCATGCTGTTGACAACCTCAGCCATCACAGCGGTGGCAGTTCAAGAGGTAAAACCTTCAATAAAGAAGCAGGCCAAAGAATAGCTTCRAAGACTCACTGAAACCTGAACATGAAGAGAAAGAAAGAGCCAGAGAAATGACAAAGGCAGAAAATGGTGTGGAGCAGAGCTGGCAAGGAAGAAGGACAGGATAGATGATAAGAGGCCATTACAACTTGTTCATAAACCTGACAATGAAGTAAGTGAGGAAGGACAATTATTTTAAAGGACTCGTGTACCAAAGAACATACTGAAAACCAAAAACACTAAAGCAAAGGGTGACATTTGTAGGCTAAAGGAGAGAAAGATCAAGAATACAACTGGAAATTAATTTACTAAGCTACACAGCTCTCTTAGAGGCTCACTGCCTTTGGTTAGAACTGTGTATGTCTCTGTCATCCTTGTGACAAGTATGACACACAAAGGATGGGAACAGGAGTCAAAGCAACCACTCCAAGCTTATTTTTGTTGTCGTCGTGTGCTGTGTGTGTGTGTGTGTGTGTGTGTGTGTGTGTGTGTGTGTAAGGGTGTCTTCAAATAGCTTCCATAGCTTAGTATGGCCTTGAACTCTGGTGACCAACCATGTTTATTACTATTACAGCTGTTTGTAGTGATAGCAAATGAATGTAGGGCCTCAAAAATCCTAAGTAAGTGAGTGCTCTGTCGAGAAGTTATATTCCCAGGCTCTAACTGCTGAATGTAGAATAAAAGATATTCTTCTTCACCTCTTCTCTACTGCTACTAGGAGAGAGAGATGGGTCCCAGGGAAAACTTATTTTGAATAATTCCTTATTTTCTAGAACAACTCAAAAAAATCTATTTTTAGATAACCAGGGATTTGAAATCTATAACTGAAACCAACTTTTCCAGTATTACCCCATTACAATTTAATCAGTAATTATTTGATTGTTACTGTGCAGTCAAATTTATGCAAGAAAAAAACTATGCTTTCTCACGTGAAAAGACCGTTAACTTTGAAAGCAAATAATCTTTCACTATGATGATGATACTTGCTGTTAAGACACTACTAGACCCACAGGGTATCTCTCTTTGAAGACAATGTAATTTAGCCCACGTCTACAGGTAAAGACTGCTCTTTCCTCTTACAGAGAAAAGCTTCAACAGCTTGTCATGTCATGGAAATCTTGTGAGGAGAGGAGAAGTTCCTTGAGAAGGGTGATTAATGTGGCAGAATATCCCATGTCATGACAGACAACTGTGTGTCGTCTCTGTCCTCTTACTCTATGAACAAAGGGAAACTGTTCATTACTTTGAACTCCCTGTCTTTCACTAGATAGATCTTCTCGGTGACAGTGATGATTTAGTCTGAGGAAGGTTAATCACATGGAACAGGACCTAAGTTCCCTGTGGATCTCTGGCAAAGGGGCTGACACAGTGTGAACCCTTGTCTTGTAGACTGTAGGGGAGACTATGGTGCTGCCAAGGGGACAGAATGTAGAACTAGAGAGGACTGTAACAAAATGACTTCTGTCCTGCCAGGCCTACTGCCAGTCCTCTAGTAAATTACTCCTCGGGCAACAGAGATGAGTGGGAGAAGGCACAGGTGCATTCAAAGAATGGAGAGAGGCAACACGAGGAAGTACTGAGCCCCAGGGCTCTAGTTAGGATGTTAGTTAGCCTTTGGGGCGGGTAAACACACTTCAACTTTTCTGGGCATAGTCAGGAGAGAGCAAGTGGAGCTACAAGGCCTAAGCTCCTGTCCCCACGACACTAACATGCTAAGGAGATGGTCTAAGCTCCTGTGGAAGCAATGCTAACATATTCAGATAAAGCCCACATCTGAACTTCAGCTGGAAATGGGAAGGGCCTGCCTACTCATCTATACTCACATGATTACCTAAGAGTAACACAATTTCATTATAGTCTTGCCAGTCAGTATTTGACTTTACCTAAAAAAGCTCCTTCATAAACTATTTTATGAACAAACTCAGTTGTTATTATTAAAATTTTAATATTCAATCAGAAAACACCGACTTGGAGTATGTAAAATCACATGTGTGGAAACATCTAGATCAAGGATATAAGATGTATACCTATATACAATTCTTCATCTTGGCCTATTAGTTTTAAAAAATACATCCACTTAAAACATACAAAAACTTTAAAGTATTTGGCTACTAAGACAGCTCAATGGGGAAAAGTGCTTGCCGCCAGGCCTGGCAACTTGAGTTCAGTCTTTAAAATCACATGGAGAAAGGAGAGAACCAGTCCCACAGGTGTTCTCTGCCCTCTGATTGTGTGCTGGGCAAGAATGTACTCAGACATTAAAGTAAATAAACAAATGTAATAAAAAGGTTAAAATATTCTGTACATATTAAAAGTAAATACAACATTTTCAGTTATGTGAATCTAAAATCCAAGGACAATTATGAAAGAATTAACTTACATTTTCAAGT
>BDUI01000644.1:155857-170828 GCA_002335545.1 Apodemus speciosus | reverse complement strand
CCACAGTACTTACTAAGAACTGTTGTTTACCTTGCTTCAGACCCTAGTTAACATAAAAAAGCCATTGAGATACAGCTATTATCACATACATGATACAGATGAATTATGTGCCAAACAATTTCACCTCTTACACCTACTGACTTCTCCAGCGCTGCCCAGGCTGGCTACAACACCCCTGATGCGCCCCAGCCATTCTCCCTTACCCTCTGGAGTACTGGGATCAGGGCTTTCATGACTTCTTACCTACAAAGTAAACCACTTGTTTGCTATTGTAAGTTTTCATGACACTTGGTACTGAGTTCTGACCGGTTTCTGTACATAAATGAAACTACATTATTCTATCCAGGAAAAGTTTGAAAAAAGTAGAAAAGTAAAGCTGTCAGGTATGAATGTTCCAAGACTTTTGTGTACCGTGTATTTGATGGGAAGATAGAAGCAAAAACTATTCTCAATTATTCTTAAAAGAAATTCTGTCACAGAACATCACTTGCTTCCTTTTAAAGTGTCTACTTACAGAATAACTACCTTTCAACACATACTCTCACTTTCGGCAGTGTCCAGTGGGATGCTCCTAGAAACTAAATGCTGTGTCCTTCAGAATTCATGTCAAACCTAACCTCCCATTGTGCTGCACTGGCAGGTGCCTAGAAGGTGATTAGGTGATGAAGCCACCAAAATGAATTAGTGTCCCCATAAACGTGTCCTTGAGAGCTCCTATATAGCATGTCTGCTATGCCATGACAAGGAAGATCATCTATGAACTAGACTCAAGAGCTCTCACTACTGGGCTCTCACTGGGCCCCCTCACTGGGCTGTCTGCCTCTAGGACTAAGGAAATGTTCTGTTATTCACAGCTCTACAATCCATGTTATTATGTATGACACAGCAGTTCAACTGGAGTAGAACAGACACAACTCTAACAGCATTGGGTGTGAGGAGAACACATGCTATGCTTGGTCAGAATGTAGTAGTGGTCTCAAGTTGAGGACGAAGTAACTATRTTTCTGAATTATATGCAATTTTCAAATAACAAAGAAAGAAAAACTTTGTATTACTTTATGACATGGCATTATCTGCTTATAATAGTTGATCAATACACTGATCAATTGTTAATTATACACAGAGTTTATTACATTACACTGAATTAAGACTTTCCAATACTAATAATACTGCTAAAATTATACTAAAATTAATTACTGTTAAATTTTTTAAAAAAGAAAACTTTCAAAAATTAAAACTGGACATACCTCTAACATTAATTGTGTAAACTCTTCATTACTAAGGAATGTAGGTTTCCAGTCCTGTCGGATCTCACTAGCATCTGACTGTGCCGTGATCTCTGTAAACAGATTGACACATTAATGGCATACTCACTCTAACCACCGGGGGAGCATAACACTCAAAAGCCACCTGTTCTTCCTATTCAATGACAACAAACAGGCACAAGTTACTGGTTCCCTTAACAGGAGGCCAGGTTCAGAAAATGTGAAATGTTATCTTCTAGCACTTGGTCTGGATAATTCAGTAACAATTTCTTTGGGGTTTTTATTGAGGAGAAAGGATAGAGAGGGCTTTGATACGTTCTGGCTGATAGGCCTAAATTTGCTTCTAGCTTGGCATAATTAGCAAATGAAAACAAGCAGATTACAACAAGATTGTTCCAAACACTTTGAAGAAACGTTTTACCTCATCTTTTTCTTGCCCTTCAACTAGTAATGTCTGCAGTAGAGACAGTCAGCTCAAAGGAAAGTTGACAATAGGGTCAGCAGGTCTGTTGTTAACAAAAAAGGACCTATTTTTGTCAGGCAAATGATTCCTCCTAATCTCAGCTGCTTTAAATTAGTTAATCCAGGAGACTAAATTAAAATTTGGGGCAGAAACATCTCAGTAGCAATCACTTGCAGAGCGACGTTGGTCAGCACCTTCTTTTCTAATGACTGTAACGATATGGAGCCTCCCAAGGCCTCCGGACTCCCTGGTGCAYGCCTTTGCCATACCGCTATTTCATTTTGCAACAGCAAATAGATTTAGTTATAAGAACGTTATCATAAATAATGAAATCTAAACTATTTGCTTAACAAATATGTTTTCTTTTCTTTTAAAGACAGGGTCTTACTATGTATCTTAGGTTGGCTTCAAACTTGTGATCCTCCTGCCTCAGCTTCCAAGGGCTAGGATCATAGATGAGTACCACAACACCATAACATTGTTGTTGCTTCTTTTTAAATGTAGACTGTAACAACCAAATTAGAGACCAATGTGACAGGCTGTATACTACCTTACTTTGTAATGAAAAGTATGGATTGTATTATTTTAATATTTTGTTACCAGATCGTTAAATGTGTCACATTTACATACCAAATTTGGTATATTATGTGACTACACTGAACTATGACAAGTAACTAAAAAGTATAGTTACTAATTCTGTGAAATACAGTCATGCTCTTCMAATTGCTGTCAACTATATAAACAATTAGACACAAAATCATTAAGATTTAGTTAATACAAGCCTATTTTAGATAAACAAATACTTTAAAAATGTCTCTGGAATTTACCACAAGTTTTATTTTGTGAGAATTATACATCCAATTTTGGGGACAAACCTAGTTAGTGCCAAAATTAATATTATATTGTCAGGTGGCAGAAATGTATGTGTTTCACTTTATTTCATTCAACAATCATTTACTGAGCTCCTACAATGTTTAAGGAACTGATTTCACTGGGTATGCCATGTAAACAAAGGGAGCTCAAGACAGCAAGAGGACCAACGTAAGTAACTGACACATTGACAAAGGAATCAGCAGCAGAGAGTGTGGCCTGGGTGGTAGATGCCAATGTAAATGACAACATTCCCAAAGTGTTTCATGTTTGAGCCCTGGGAATCTAATCAAATGGTACAAAAATGGAAAAAGCCAGTTTAGGAGGAACTGACATGACAAAATGAATACATTTTAGAGGAAATGTGTTTGGAGACATGAAAAATGGTATCTAGTAAGCTAACTAGGCATACAAAGGTGAAATGTTTGCATCTGAAAATAGATTCATTAGTAGTTGAACACAGATGCATAGCAGCCACAGTTATTCAGTGATGCACTCACAGGAAAGAGGGTTGAGAAATAAAAAATGAAGGATAAACCTTGAGAAACATCCCATTTAGAGAGCAGGAAGGGAAGAGGAGAGGGTGCTAAACAGGAAGGGGAAGCAGAAGAGAATATGGAAGCCACAGGAGAAGAAAGTCAGCAGAGGCAGATCAAGATGGCCAATTATAACCCAACAGAGAGTAAAGAACAATGAAAACCTTTGCTGTATTGGGGATGGGTGGGTAATGTCAGTAATGAAATTAATGAAACAAATTCAGAGAGAATTGGCGCACAAGCCAGTCTAGCAGTGGATTATAAGGGGTGGTGAGGAAAATGACAGAGGCAGCAGTTGGCATCTGTACTCCTAAGAACTATAGTTTTACTTAAGCTAAAAAGAATACATCCTTCTCTAGTTCTTACAGTTTAGTATCTCTGCTACCTAAACATCAAAGACTTTAATAGTTTCTTTTCATGAGTGATTCAGTAGCGATAATTTTCTTTGATTAATAAATAATTTGAGGCATACGGTTTATTTCCTAGACATACACTGAAATGACCCTTTAAAATGGTCTGGAGCAAGCTTACATGGCCCACTCTCAAACATGCGCAGTTACAAACACAGATCCTTGCCTTCCTGCTTTTGCATATAGTATCTCTTGTGTAAAACAATGTTTCACTTACTTAATCTAAAAAGACTAGGTTTAAAAAGTTACCTATTTGTACACCTAAAACATTCTTTCCTTCTGATAAAAAGGAAAGAATGAGAAAATGTGTTCCCTCCCTTACAGTTTACACACTACTCATTTGTATGTTAGTTATATGTGAGCACATCTGTCTCCCCYGGCTTCAGCTGAGAGCCAAGACAATCCTAACTTCCTAAGGACCTAGAGTACAGAACTCACCAAATGTCTGTTGAATGAAAGAAGGAACACACCAGAAATCATTTTATCTTAAACATCATGTAACTCATTATGTTTTAAGTGGGGGAGAATCCTGTAAAAACCACACTCATTTTATAAAATCAGTGCTTTACCTTTATGTTTGCGCAAAAAGTCAATGCTCTTCTGTAGAACAGTAGACTTGTCCATCTTTCTAGCGTTACCAGGAAGCATGGACCCCAGTTCCTTAATGAGAACATTGAACTGATCTCTACGTTTCTTTTCTGATTTGTTTCTAGATACTCTATGAAAAAAAAAGAAATTGAAAATGTAGTTTTTTTAAACAATCTATTTAACTACACAAATAGTTTATTACAGTGTTTAATTTGGATATGATTAATTTATTTACGCTTACTTTTCAGAAGGTGAGGAGATAATTTATAACCTGCATACTGACAATCTAAGGCTAATGTATCTAATACATGTAGGCATTATATTATTAGAAATAAATATAACCATTACATTTATTTATTATTTTCTATTTCATAGCTAACTACCTTTTTGCTTTGTCCTTGTCATCTTCTTCCACCAATCCATCAAAAATACTACTGTCATCTCTACAAGAGAAAACACAGTGAACGCTGAGCACGAGTGGTAAGAACATCACCAAAGCTACAGGCGAGTCCACACAGATGCACCTGCATCTTAGGCAATCAAATAAGTAAACTCAGGAACCATTAACTTACTTTCTAACAAAGTCTAATTACATTTAATTATATTTTAAGTTTTTCACATGTGAATTTTAAAGGCAGTGATACTCAGCTATATATATATGTATCAGGATAAACAAGAATTTATTTAGTTTAAATATCTTATTTCAAAATTTTCTTAATTTTTTACTGAAAATCAAAATAAAACCAGTATGAAATTATGTCACTATATTAAACCACCCACTTGGAATTATATGAATCATTATTCTAATAGTGAATTTTGAAAACATACCTGTCAACAATTGAGCTCATTTTACTACAGCTTACGGTAAACAACATAACACATTATGTTTTCGTCTTGTGGTAGACATTTGTACTTTTCCTTGTGAGAAAATAAAATARAAATGGTTATTAGTTTTCTAAAATACTTCTACAAGGTTATCTTGAGAACACTATTGTTACTATGCAAACTTCAAATGAAGCTGGTATATTATTTTCAAGCAAATATCTTTGGATGGGGAATATTTTAAGCTTTTGTTCTAAAAGAAACATGGAAAAATTCAAATTATATTTCTATAAAGCAATAAAATGTCATTTTTAATCTTCAGCATACGTTTTGACTACATAACTACAAACTGGCCGCAATAATGTGGTCTAGCAAATTTGCTGAGATTCTGTTTTCTGTAAACTGTACATATTTCTTGTACCTATAAGGATGAGAGGCTCAGYTCTACAGGCAAAAAATTGTTTAGATAKCTAAACAATGAAAACAAAATACACAATGAGGGTATACTGCCCAGTGGTATCGCCCAGACAAGAAGCCACCAAGTGTGTCTGTGAACGTACAAAGGAAGCCTGAGGTAACGAGCCTTGTCACAGGTCAGGACTCGTGTGCCTGAAGACGGCGCAGAGGCAGAAAGCATCCTCACCGTCAGAGGACAACTCCTGGCTCAATCTGAACCCACATTTCCACAAGATCCTCACTGGTTTCTAYGACACTGAAGTCTGAGAAGCAATGGACTACAGGATGCACAGGCTGAGAGGGTTCTGAGCAGCAGAATGGCAGTCAGGAGCTGCACGGGCCACGAGACTGCATTTGAGAAAACCTAGAGCTTATTTTCTTCACAGGCTTATCATAGGAATGCTGAGGAGACAGCAAACCAAGCAGAGAAAATAACTATCATAAAATGTCTCATACTGTTTCTACATTTAAGTCATTAAAATGTACTGCTTTCAAACTGAGCCCCAAGACTAAAATTCCTTATAAAGCAGTTCCATCAAGTTCCATGAGTTAAACACTGAATAACAGATGACATTATTTATAAACATCCTAAGTTTTGAGGTATAAGAGTTTTATATTATTGTTTCCTTTATTTAGAATTTAGAAAATATTGTAATGTATAACTATTAAACCACAGAAGTTTAAAGATATTTTCACAGGAGAGTCTAAGAARCTCTGTCACTGCTGCCACATGTACCTTCACAGGAAGAAGAAAAACAAGCCCTTGAAAAATGATGTTGCGGGGCTGGAGAGATGGCTCAGTGGTTAAGAGCACTGACTGCTCTTCCAGAAGTCCTGAGTTCAAWTCCCAGCAACCACATGGTGGCTCACAACCATCTGTAATGGGATCTGATGCCCTTTTCTGGTATGTCTGAAGACAGCTACAGTGTACTCATAAATAAAAATAAATAAATATTAAAAAAATAATTAAAAAAAAGAAAAATGATGTTGCACTGTCTATGTGCTTAGGCTAACAAACAGGACTCAAGGGACTAAGAGTGCTTACAAGATAATGGCAGGATCAATATCATGACAGACCACTGTGACTCCGAGGGAACCCACGGTTACAGAAGCTCTGATTTACCTAAGTCACCCTTCTAGATCAGAAGACTAAGCAACAGTAATGACAGATGTTGGCTCTATCACTAAAATGAAAAGAACAGCAGAAACAAATAGTGTTTCAAAACTAAGGGGCCAAATCTGCRGCTTATGTGTCATCAGCATGCTTAATTGTCAAAAAGGAGAAGATAGGATAAGCCTATCTATCTAGGAAAGACACTTCTGACAACGTATGAAATAAATGAATCAAAATGGCCTAGAAGACCGACTGACTCACTATTAGGCTATTCTCTATTACTGTTAACAGTAATTTTCAAGAAAGTTGTTACTCAGCTTATAACTGTACTCACAGCCAATACACTCAACTTAGGACCACACTTGCTCAAGATCTTCTTTCTATTTTTCCAGCCAACTGATAGATACATCTTATTTAAAAGAAAAATAAAAGAAATTAAATGAGTAGGATTAAATATCTCCAGAGCAAACCTTTTGAAGAGTGTCTAACGGAACACTGTGATAATAAAGAAACAGAATACCTAATAACCAGGCTTTCAATCCAAAATGGCAAGCTATGTCACATGTGCTAATCAAGAACATCCCATCTTAGACATTACACCATGTCCTACATACGCTCAAGAGAGATTCCAAATATACAGCCTACTCATATGGAATTAAAGTGGATTTATTTTTATAAAGTATTGACATTAATAGACCAGAAGGATAGGCAGTGTGTCTTTAAAGGGACCAATTGCAATTACTTAAATGAAATTTACCACTTTACCAAAATGCAAACAGATCAAGTTAAAGCTAGGCATTAGCTGTTCCTTTACGGAAACCCCCGAACTCCAAGGCACAGATTTAGCAGTGAGCCTGTATCGTATCACTGTTTCATGATGACAGGGTACTGAGGCACAAGTACTGGTATATAAACACTACTTTAAAACCAGCTTCACTTGTAAGCAAACCAGGGAAGGGCAGACAGCATTAAACCAAGGAACCGTTTAAGGACAGATGGCAAATGCAGTGGAGCTCTTCCTTGACTTCATACACAGAAGGAGAGGGTCTCAGAGACTGCAGTCCATCTTTGGTCTAGAATCCTTCACGTAAGGAGGATTCTGCTTTAAAATAACCTGCAGTATTATTAATGGCATTATTCGTCTTTCTGAATCCCATCTACTGCTGCCTACCACAGGCCTTCAATCACCACTTAGCTGAGAAAGACCAGTAAACTAAAGCAAACCTCACTTCTCTCGACCCACCAGCCTTCTTCAGCTACTGCCATACTGTTTCCTTTCCCTAAGAAAACTACAGTGTCCTTACCGCCATTCTTTTATTTTACAATTTGGTCTCCTGCACGTAAGCACGGGGATGAAGTTTATTGTAAAGTGGTTTTAGGAAACTTACTACAAAATCAGAAGCCATCCATTGCCCATTCTCTTTCAGTAATAAACTCTGCTCCTGGGACCATCTTGTTACTTTTGACTCTTTTGTTTACAGATACAGTGCCTAGATAGTTATAATTTACTGACTGCCCCGATGTACTTAAATAAACCTTTTCGGATCTCTAAAGTGTCTAGATTTCTAGGCATCTTGGTAATTCTACTAAGAGAATCTAATTCATTTTGGGGAGCAGGGAGATTTTTAAAATTCCAATTAATTCATTTCTTTTTATGTATGTGGGTCTTTTGCCTGCTTGTATGTATGTGCACCACATGAATGAAGTGCCCACAGAGGCCAAAACGAGCACAAAATCCCCTGGGACTGAAAGTACAGGAGATTGTAAGCCACTAGTCAATGGTGGATATTGAATCTGGATTCTCTGGATGAACAGCCGATGATCTGGTTGTTTGTTTATTTTTGGTCAATCAGACAGGTGATACAGTTATTTAAGAAGAGAGAATCATAACTGAGAAAATGCCACGATTACATTGGCCTGTATATAGACTTACAGGTGTATTTTAATTAGTGATTAATGTAGGATGCTCCAGTTGATGCCACCCTTAGGCAGTTGGTCCTAGGATATGTAAGAAAGCAGTCTGAGCAAGCCACGAAGAGCAAGCCAGTAAACAGCATTCCTCTATGGCCTCTCTCTGCCTTGATTTCTCTGTGTTAAGAGTGTGACTCCAGAGTTCTATGCTGAAATAAATCCTTTTCTCTTCAAGTTGCTTCTGGTATTTTTTTTTTTAATCACAGCAACAGATGCCCTAACTATGACAACTGCAGAGCAATCTTTCCAACTCTGAAGATTTGCTCTGTTCTTTTCCTTTCTTACATTACAGACATATATATACTCCCTCTCAACTTTCTAATATTATAATTATAAAGTTTGCATTTTCAGCTGTAATTGCAATTCAAAACTAAGCCTCAGCCTTCTAGCATACTCCATTTGATCTCCCCTTCTGAGTATTTTCCCTGGAGTTAGTAGCTATGGTAGTTTGACAGAGAAAGTCTACCACAGGTTCATGTGTTCACTTTGTCCCCAGTTAGTGCCACTATTGGGGAAGAATGAGGCACTAGCCTTGGAGGAGGAGGTCAGAGTCAAGCTTTGTGTCTTAAAGGGCTTCCTTTCAATGACAATGTGCTGTCTCCTGCTTGTGGTTTGAGATATGAGCTCTCAGCTATTTCTTCAGCCACCATGAATTCTAACTCTCTGGAACTGGAAACCCAATAAAAAACTCTCTTTTGCAAGTTACCCTGGTATAGTGCTTTATCATAGCAGGAGAAAAGTAACTAAAGGCTGGTTTTTTTTCTTTGTAGTTTATCTAGTTTTGTACTGATTTACTACAAACTCATAACTATCTAAATATACTTTCTGTATCTTTATACACATTATACATCCTGCCATTTTCCAACTGTTTTCTCCAGATCTCTCTAATCTATTCCCATGATGTCTATTTGTTATTTATACATAATAATAGTTCTGACATCTAGGGGTCAGAACTCGCTACTATTCTGATGATTCCCTAGGTTTCTGGTTGGTTTCCCTAAGGTGCCATAGTTTTATCTCTAATGATGGCCCACAGCCAAATCTCAGGTGTTGAAGGCTCAGTTCCCAGGCAAAGGGGCTACTGAGACGGTGTAGAAATGTTGGAGATATCAGGGTCTCAGTACCCTAGTACTGCCTTTCTGTTTCCTGGCTACCACGGAGTTAGTAGCTTTACCACCATAATGCTCAGGCTTAACACAGCAATGACACCAAGTGGCTGGTGACTGAAACTACAAACCAAGATGGAAAGTGATCACTTCTGTATGGACTTAATGATTTCTTCTCTAAACTTCCATTACAGAACATTTTTAGCCTTTCTATTCAATTTAATGATTGTCGCTTCTTTTAAAATAAACATTAGTCTGTACTAGGGCTGAACATACTTCCTAGGTAACTGAATGCAAACTTTTAAGTACTTCTTTATGCCAAATCTTTATGCCTAAATCTACTATCTTAGTCCAGATTTCCAATTTCAGAGCCTTAAATACATACTGCCTGTTTTTCTTTTTTAAAGACGCATACAGTGTATTCTGTTTTATATATGCACATGCATGTACATGCCTGTGTATAAACCGGGGAGATCTGGGTATCCCCGTCTCATCCCTAAGTGCTGGGGTTACAGGTACACAATGCTGCAACAGCCTTTTTCAGGTGGGAGCCAGGGATCTGAACTCAGGTTGGTCCTCATGTTTGTATAGCAACCACTTTGCCCAGTGAGCCATCTCTCCAGTCACCATATTCTATAGGTTTTCAAAGTCTCCAGATTATATTACATTTACTCAGAGCCCTGACTTTCTCCCAGCCATCTGTCCACTCATCTCTCTTGCAAGCTGATCTTCATGTGTGCTCTGCATTCCCTAGGACATGCATACTCCAGTCACATTGATAGCCCATTCTTCAAGTAACTCAGCCAGTGCTGTTCTGCTGCCAGTGCAGCTCCCTTTCTCTTTCAGAGCTGCATGGCTTGGCACCTRCCACTTCACTCACAACTAAAGTGACTTTCAACATGGCCTTCTCCTGACTACCTGATGAAAGCCATCACCCATCTCTAGTATCCATTTTAATTTTCTTGATAGAACTAATGCTTGTTTTCCTTGAAAATGTAATCTTCATGAGACATGGATGGCTTCAGTCCTAGTAATCATCATGTAATCATTAATTAAAGTAATACATAAACAGTAACTACTGAATTGCAAATGTTCTGAGTTAACACAGAAACAAAAAGTTTTAAATAATGCTTTCCTCAAATAAGTATGCCAAGTAGTTCTTAGTTCTTTTACACATTTTTTTCCTGGAAAAAAATCAATACAATGGAGCATTATAGGCTGCTTTTACCTCTTTCACTTTTTATATCTTTAGAACGGAGTCTCCAAAACCCACAGACCCAAGGCCTTCTTCTGTATGACTGACCATCAGAACTCTGTTTTAAAAAAAAATAAGAAATGTTAAATTAATCCAACTTATATACAATTTTTATCACAAAAACATTTTAACTAATTTAGCAAAATTTAGAACTTTGTTACAAAAATGTGTAATAAAAAATAAATTCTATAAACTGATTACATAAAAAGAAAATAGTTTTAAAACTACAGACAAGGCCAGGGACCTAGGGGAAAATCAAATCCAAGTATAAGTCTGCTCAGATGAGGTCTCAGAGCCAAGAGAAGTGGACACAACCCACCCCATCCTTGACCCAGAAGCCAAGTCCAGTCTACAATACTCACAATGTAAAATCAGTCCTCTCCAGTGGAGTCTGGGGATATAAACAACACTTTAAGGGTAGGCCTCATGCCCAGCAGAAGATGGCCAACACAGAATAAACACAGTGGCATATTTGAAGGTTCTCTGTCTCATAAAGTTTTAATAAGACTTTCTTTTAATCTTATAGGTCTTTTGCATATATATTATGGCTTCTAGACTGGCATTTTTAGGGGATTCTTGTGTGTACAAACATTGTGTCTCTGTGTCTTCATATGTATCTTACGCTTTTTCTTTGGCTATTATTCTTCTGTTTGTTTTGTTCTATTTTGTTTGTTTTTGTTTTATCTTATTTATCATTATTCTTTAGATGCCTGTTTGCAAAAGGGTGTGGATTCTAATGGGAAGGAAGGGGTGTATGTGTGTGTGTGTGTGTGTGTGTGTGTGTGTGTGTGTGTGTCTAGGAGAAGCTGCGGAACAGGAAATCATAATATATGAAAAAAATCTAATAAAATTTAATAAAGGAAAGGAAAAAAAAGAACAAGATAAAACACTTCAAATTCTCTACAGAAATTGAGCCACAAGTGTTTTTACAAATTACGTAAGTATCTTAATGAACAGGCACTATAAATAAATGTAAGGGGTGACATCAGGAGTATAAAGTAGGAGAAAGAGTAAATGATTCAAATTTCTGCATGTGATTCAAGTTTTCAGCTTACAGAGATTGTTACATTTTACATAATATCCATGGCAACAACAAGTCTTTCTACCTATACACAAAAAGAAATTGAAAAACAGTGAGAGCACAGTAATTACAAAAGGAAATCATAAATGCAGAGAAAACCAGCTAAGAAAGAGGAAGATGAGAGCTAGTGAGCTGGAAAACAAGAAATAATACTAATGTTAAGAATTATGTTCTCAAGTGAAAGGGAGAAGCTGAATGGGCTCAAAATAAGTAAGATGCAACCATACAGACTCAGTGAGACTCACTTTAGATTTAAAGGTACTCATGGGCTACAACTCAAAGGACTGAGACCTTCCACATAGGTCAGGAAGCAAACAAAACCAGGGCATATGTGCTCATACCTGTACTATACAAAACAGATTTTAATAACCTATCATGAGATAAGGACATATATGCATCTACACATACATATACACATGCGTCATGTCACTCAAAAGTTACAGTAAGTACAGATGCATACTCCCCCAATAAGCACCCAAATCTAAGGAGCAGAGTGAAGGGAAGGAGATAAAACAACAGACAGATCATCCTGCTGAAAAAAGCAGACTTACATTATAGACCAAACATATATAGAAAGAATATTACATGCAAAAACCACAGAATGTACACTATTCTCAAATGTACTGAGAAAATCTGTACAAGGGGTCACATGTTAGATCATAAAACAAGTTATAACAATCTTAAGTTGGAAGTATGCTTTCTAATCACAATAGAAAAGCAGAAATTTACAAACATGCAAATTTAACAGTACACTATTACAAAACCAAAAGACTAATAACCAAAACCAGAAGGAAATTATCAAGTATTCTGAGACAAACAAAACACATCAAAATTCATGGGTATAGCTATTTAGAGCAGCATTTAAATAACCACAATAAAAACCACCACATCTAGAGCGCAGTTCTGTGATGGGGACTTGCCTTGATACATACTCTCAGTCTTGGGTCTAACAACCAGCTCTGAAAAATGAAAATTAAGAAACCTCAAAGAGCCAGAAAGAAAAACAATCAAGTCCACAGTCTACAGAAGGAAGGAAATAAGACCAATCATAATAAGACCCACCCCCAAAATAAAAGAGCTAAGCCTTTTAAAATATATATTAAATAATAGATAATACCCTCAATTCTATTACTGAATCTATAGATTCAGATAAGTCAAATGAGAAATAGAAGGAAATTCAACTGAAGCCACAGAAACAGAACTGCAAGACATTATAACACCACCAAACAAGACAAACAAAAAGCTGGATAAACTCCTATAAATACAACCTATCAAGACTTACACATGAAGAGAATCTGAACATATAAATAAATGAACATATAAATATCTGAGTATATAAAAATACTAATGCAATAATCAAAAACTACTCACTAAGAGAAACGAAGACCCAAACTGGCCTCACTGGTTCTATCAAACCTAGAAGAGTGACACTTTTCTCCTCAAACTCTTCCAACCTGAGTATTATGAAGTGAGTCTACACTGTGATCATGAGCATCTTATTTAAACAAAATAAGCATTCTCTTTATTGTGCACACTGAGCACTGCCTCCTTTACAGATCTTCTTCACAAAACTCCAAAGGGAGACAGAAAAACAAAGGAAAGTCCAATGTGGCTGTGCTGTGAGGGTGAAGCTGTCTGTGACCATCACCGGGTACAGCCTCACCTAGGGGGGGAGCCTGGACCCGTGTGGGGGACTGGCATTTGGCTCTCGGGGTACTAGCCCCACTGTGACATGAGGAGCACCGCTCGCTCCCTGGGCTGGGGTCGGGGCTGTACACAAAGGAAGAACAAGGGCAGCTGAGCAGAGTGCTTTCTCCTGTCTGCTTCCTGACTGTGCAGTGCCACCGGCTACCTCAAGCTTTGCTGACTGACATGCTTTCTCCTCAGCTCTCTAGCAGCTGAGCTACAGCCCCAGCCAGGAATTTGCTCTTCGTAAAGGAAAGCTGTGGTTCAGTTGATAGAGCACTTGCCTGTCAATCCCAAACCCTGGTTCAGTGACACACCAAAGAATCCAGGCACGATTTCTAGCACTCAGGAAGGCAGGCAGGAGGATTAGAACTTTTAAAGTCATCTTCTCTCAGCTACATAGTAAGTTCAAGGATAGCCTGGGCTACCCACCAGACTCTGACTTTTAAAGGGGGTGGGGGAATGCTTGAAACACATAAATAGTTTGGAATGTACAGATCTTTTGACCCAATACTTTCATTTTGGGAAATAAGCAATCAGAGAGGCATCCAAAGTTTTATACTCATTGCAATGTTACTTAGCACAAAGCTAAATAAATATTATATATCCAATTGTACTTACAGTGGCATCAAAACCTAAAATCAAAGTTACAGCATATGATGGCTTCTGAGATATTTAATGAATAGTTTTTCACATTCTCTTCAGTACATTTTAAATTTTCCTCCATAATGCAAAAACATGCATTCTTCTTATAATTAGAAAACTGAAGAGTTCTTTTTACCCTATAAATCAGGTGTCTAGTACTATATCTCTACCTACATGTAAGAAAGAAGATAAAATATATATTATTTATTCTGGAAAAAAAAGTACTTTCTTATGTATTACTCATATTGTTTATAGCGGAGAAATTCTTTTAACCTGATTTAATTAATACTAATTACCAAAGGACAACTGAAAAAAACTTAAGGACTAAAACTATAAACTTTCTATAATAATTTACAGATTAAAACTGTATTTTTCTAACCCAACAGACTACAGATTCATGACCTACTTTAGAATTCAGTTTGTTAAATTTGGTACCATAAACCTTTTACGTGCTGATCCAAACATTAATCAGAAGCAGTGCTGAAGGTTAACTGGTATGATAGGAGCCTCAACACTCTTTAGAACCACACCCAGTTTATGAACTAAGCCTTGTCATTGTGCCACAGACGCTTCTGGCTCCATGACACTACAACTCTAACTTACCAAATGTAGAGAATGAATAATTCCTAAGCATTACTAAACAAAACTAAAAAAAAAAAAAAAAAAAAGTCATCAATTCTATCAATAAATATCTCCACATCCA
>BDUI01000644.1:126947-146937 GCA_002335545.1 Apodemus speciosus | reverse complement strand
AGAGAGAGAGAGAGAGAGAGAGAGAGAGAGAGAGAGAGAGAGAGAACACTAAGAGAATCCATTCCAGTGCCCTTGAAAGACACTGCATTGTCCCTGGTCATCAATGAGTAACCGTCTTATCAATGGACTTCTTTCCAAGGTTTTGTTCAGCTCAACATTTTTCAAAACATTCCTTTCGTACATCTGTTTCTTTGATTTCTCCTCATATTTATTAAGTTTTACAAATCATTTTGTACCTAAGACAATCTTCGCAGAAGACTTGCAAGTCTCTTAGGCTGTGCAAAGCTCCTGATTATAGCTATTAGGCAGAAGGCTAGGAGAAGCAGATGGGGACAAACCTTGAGAACAGACGTCACAGTGCAACTCGCCTTCTTTACTGGGGACCGTGGCAGTCTTGTGGTAGAGGGTGCTACATCATCTGCCAAAGCAGAGGAAATGCTTCTCTAGGTTGAACAAAAGGCTTTGGTGAGTCTCAGATTCTTAGGTCATCAGGGTCCTAACGGACATAGAAGGACTCATTGAGTCTCCTCTCTGATTCTGTTACAATAATAAACAGACTCAGGACAACCTTCCCAGAACAAGCTTTCTGAAGCCAACTTGACCAATGTCTTCTGTAAAACCATTACAAAGGCCTCTGATTTCAATGAGTGTATTTTAAACTAGCAATTGGCTAACTGAAGTCTGACTTTTATTAAAGTCACAAAAGTTATCAAAGTAACCAATATAAATTTTAATTAAAAAATGTCTAAGTGTGTGTGACTGTATGTACATGTTTTTTTCTTACAAAGCTTTTATAAGTCTAATGAAACAAAAGGACACGATCCATAATATTAGGAGAGTAACCTGAGGGGGGGAGCAGGAGGGTGCGAATGGGGGTTAAGGGGGTTACTGTGCTCAGCTTTTAGAGTCAACTCACTGGCAAAGTCTGAGAGCTTTCACTCTTTAAAAAAAAAGATTTATTCATTTATTTTATGTATATGAGTACACTGCAGCTGTCTTCAGACACACCAGAAGAGGGCGTCAGATCCCATTACAGACGGTTGTGAGCCGCCATGTGGTTGCTGGGAATTGAACTCAGGACCTTTGGAAGAGAAGTCAGTGCTCTTAACCAATGAGCCATCTCTCTAGTCCAAAAGCTTTCATTCTTAAAAAAATAAGATAAAAATAAACCAGATGTAAGTGTTATTGACTTGGGTCAAGAACAAAGGTAGAAAGCTGAGGAGGAGATGGAAAAGAGATAAGATGAAGAAATGCAAAGAAGTCCCATTATTCTCTTAAGAAACAGAGGACTTAAAATGCAACGTTTAGGCAATATGAATATTCCATTATTATGGCACAGGCACCATTCAAAGAACTAAATAGACTATTACGTGATAGCTGATGCTGACAACAGCAGAGAATGACACTATGTGAAATGAAGTCTCACTTTCTTAGTAGGAGGTAAACAGACATAGACATAATTCAAAATTATTATATCAAGAAATACAAGTAGATTACAACAAAGAAGACCCAGTGTCACATCAGTTCACTTCTAAGAATTATCTACCAGTCCTTCTCAAATTTTCAAGTCCTTGAAGAGAAGACACTTTAAAATGATTTTTTTTAAAAAATTTCATTCTAGAAAATCAGAATTACCCTATCAGCACCAGACAAAAACAAAACCATAGGCCAATAAATTAATATTAATGAAAAATTAACATGAATAATTGCACGCGCACATACACACACACACACACATATACACACACACATAATTATAGACTATATCCTATGGCTAGGAACTATTTTAGGAATTGAGTCTATGAGTATATAAAACCAAGCCCCTTATGACTGGCACAATCCTTCAGTTTATTTTTGTAACTAGAGAAAGCTCACTATCCATTTATTTTATGTATATGAGTACATATACATGAGTGTATAGGGAAGACTCTCAAGGCTTTAACAAAAGGTAATATGTAGAGAGATATTGGCCTAAAGGCAAGAGAGATGAGCCCCTTTAATGCACAGGGAGAAAGGTAACAGTCAGAACGAAGTCAGCCCATGTACCAGGTACTCCAATGATGCCTCGCTGACTCATCAAATATGAAACCATAATCAGTAAAGTGACTGTTTCAATGCTGGTGATCACAGTGTAGGTTTAGCTTGGGTTAAATGTTGAATAATTACTTTTAGAGTTTCTAAAAACCATGTAGTAATCCTTAGAGACACAAGCAAACAAAGCATCAAGTATTTACTGAAAAAGAAGTTTGTCATGTGTCCTAAGTCCATTTAACAAGCACTAAATTTCTGTACTATCAGTAAGCACTCTGTGCTTGATTTAAGAATAATCACAAAGAGTTTAAATTAAATTTACTTTTCAAGGCAGTACATTCTCAAATTCCAAATAGGAGATCAAAGCAAAAGTTAACGGAGGTTAACAAAACAGAGCTGAAAACATAAATTAGTACAGCCATTATAGAAAGCAGTATGGATAGGCCTCAAAACACTAACAATAATCCACAACCAATTACACAACTGTATATAAAAGAACTACAGGCATGTTGAAGAGAAACCTATGTTCTTATGCTTGCTATATATCTATATGTTCCATAATAACCAATTAGTGGAAATAATTATATCCAAAAGCAGGTAAGACAGATTTTTAAAGGGATATGCACATATGATAGACTATATCTCAGCCAAAAAAAAAGAAGCACTTTCATTTGTTATAACAGAGGTGGTGCTGCATTTAGCCAAGCACAGAAAAACAAGTACTACATGATTGCACACATACATGGAATCTACAAGAGTTGATCTCATAGTTCAGACTACAAGAGTGATTACCCAAAGTTTGGGGTAGGTTAAGGAAACCAGAAGGGAGAAAGCCTCATTTATGGGGTACCAATTTACTGTTCAGAAACGGAGAAGCACTGGGGTTCTACAGTATTCATCACTACAAATAGCGATTATGTACTATTAATTCCAAAAGCTACAAAAAAGATCTCAAGTTTCCACCAAAGAGGATTGGTCCCTCTTTCCTTTCTGCCACCACCATGCCATCCTGACTGAGGAAGACCCGGAAACTCTGGGGCCACATGGCCGCATTGGTGAGCACCACAAGCACCCGGGAGGGAGGCTGCGGGAACGCTGGAGGCGTGCATCACCACAGGATCGACTTTGACAAATACCATTCTGGTTACTTTGGGAAAGTTGCTATGAGGCATTACTACTTGAAGAGGAACCCGAGCTTCCACCCAACTGTCCACCTGGATAAATGGTGGACGTTGGTCAGCTAGCAGACTAGGGTCAATGCAGCAAAAAATAAGATGTAGCCACTCCCCATCGTGAAGGCTGAACTCTTCAGCAGAAGAGCTGAGGAGAAGACGAAGGGTGAAGGGTGTTGGAGGAGCCTGTGTCCTGGTGGCTTAAAGCCACTCCGGAGGTTAATTAAATGCTAACATTTTCCATGTGAAAAAAAAAAAAAGGAACAAAGATTTAAGAACACACACACACACACACACACACACACACACACAATCTGATTTAAATACTATGTAATGTAGACACATATTGAACATTACATTGTACCCCATTAATATGTATAACTCTAAGGTTTATATATCAGTTAAAAATGGATATATTAAAACTTATGTATAGTGACTCTCAGCTATAAAAGCACTCAGCTGACACAGTCTTCAATGGGCCTTCTTCCTCCCTATTCTAAAGGCAATCAATTTCAGGCAATCAATCTCACTGAACATTTGAATGGGGCTAATGAGAGAAAAACACTGAGTGTCAAATTTTACTTTAAATTTACACACACATGACTAACAGCTACTGCACTAACAGGGACAGCTGCATATATTACTACTTTTGTAAGACACTGAAGTTTTATTATCTAGTATGATAGTCAACTTTTTATATTTTCCCACAAATGTTCTGAAAATAAGCACCAAAATGTCTTTTCAAAGCAGAGTTAAGACTCTCCCCCATTCTGACCGCAGGGGCTCACTTAGCTACCGTATGCAGTTCGGTGCTTGTTCATTTGATACAGCAGAATCTGAAAGAAGCCCATGAAAACCCTCCACTACCATGCCTAAGAACTCTCCTTTGCCTCTTGAGTATTAATGCTTTATTATTTTTGTAGAAATGCTATTTATTAACTATAAATTTAAACAATTATGAAGTACAATCATGGTAACAGAACTGGGTAATTATATGGGAAGTTTTTAATATCACTCTTTTCTTCAAACTTTATATAAAAATCAACTTGATTCAAACAGACTTAAATATAAAAACAAAACTCTTAAAAGTTCTGTGACAAATATGAGATAAAGTAGTTCTTAACTCAGACACCAAAAGACATGAAGCATAAAAGAAAAAAGTCACCTGGCATGAGCTGAAGCTAGGGGTGTGCTTTTCATTTTAATCCCAGCACTCAGAAAGCAAAGGAAAGCAGGTCTTAGTAGGTTTGAGACCAGCCTGGTCTACTTAGCAAGTTCCACACCAATGAGGGCTACAGACCCTGTCTCAAACAAAGAAACAAACACCCTACAACAACAACAACAACAAAAAAAAAAAAAAAAGAAGAGAGAAAAAAGTAAAACGAATTAATGAATCAAATATCATCATAGTTAAAACTTTCTTCAAATCACTGATAAATATAAAAAGGCAAGCAAGTCCATGGTTGGGATATAATTTCTACAATTCTATTATCTAGCATCTGACAAAACCTTCTAAGAGAATACATTTAAGCTATCGTTCAACCTCAATAATGAGCAAAAAACATAATTTCTTTTAAATGGATAAAAATTTGGGCATATACTCCACAAAAAAACTACACACCAATGATACACAGTTAAAAATATATTCAATGTATTAATTATAGAAATGCAAATGAAAGCCAGAACAAGATACCTAATCACATATACATTAAAATGGCTAAAATGCATTCCTGAGTGTAGGCTACCAAAATCAGGAGCAAAGGAAACTGACAAAGATTGGTGCAAGGAATTTGTAAAGCTGTACACCCACTTTAGAAAACAACTCATGAGTATCTTAGAAAGTCAACCATACAAATGCTATGAAACCTGATAATAACATTCTCAGGTATTTGCCCAAGTGAAATGAAAATATATGTGCACAAATTTCTGGCAGGTCTTATAATAATCCTGCACTAGAAGCAATCAAATTTCTATCAACTTATTACTGGGTAGACACACTGCGTGCACACCCCACACAGTAGAACACGATCTAGCAATAAAAGAGAGCAGTGACAGGAGAGTGCTGTGAAAGGCAGGCATAGAAGGCAGACAGCCCGGCTCCCTCCACTTCTGCATCACAGAAAAGGAAAACATGCAAACAAAATAAACCAGTGGTTGCCAGAGAACAAAAATCTTTTGAGGGTAAAGAGAATTCTGTTTCTTGGTATTGGACATCTATGTGTATACATTTATCACAACTCAGTGAATTTTAACAATTAATTTTTAAGTATTAAAACTAAAATCTAACAACATTAATATACCTAAACACTAAGTAAAATAAAATGATTCCCCCAAATAAAGCTTTCCTGGCATTTTTTAAAATAGCAGGAATATGTTCATGCCTAAATACTAAAAAAAGAGAGAGCTTGCAGTAGACCACTGTTCTTTCTGAGAACTAGAAAAGGCAATGGAATTATAAAAACCATATTCACAAGACAGCATGACAACAAGACTACGGCGGCAGGCAGGGTCTTTTAAAGGTTTCCTACTGCCCGAGCTACACTTAACTAGGGCATTTTCCATCCTGGACTCAGACCAGAAGAGGGTAAGCTTCAACCTGCTCGTGCAGAACATGGATGAAGATCAGAGAAGCCAGGAGAGGGTGTTCATGCAGGGCTAGAGTATGGAAACTGTCAGCCTACAGGAGTTCAGAGTTCTTAGCTTCTAGTTCCTCCAGGAAATTTAAAACCATGCAGGGCCCAGGAAGTAGTGTGATCTATCTTCTTAGGAGGCTATGGCTAAGGATGACTACAACAATAACATAGCAATATCCTGTCTCTTAGCCTCCTCTTAGCTTAAGATGCTTGCTCCCATTTCCGCCTGCCTGCCTGAAAAAATGAGCATTCCGCTATGGTCTGGGTACGATGTGCCTACCAAAAGGCTGTGATGTGGAAGGCATGTTCCCAGCGGGGTTCCAAGCACACATTCATTAGAATGGAAGAGCTCAGATCTGATCGATGGATTAATCCACTGACTTATTCTTTATCTGATGGCATTATTGGAAATAAACTTTCAGAGTTCACTGGAAAGGACTATCACTGTTAGACCTCTCTGTATCTTTGTTTTCCTTAGATGAGTAGTTCTGTTCTATCAAGCCCTCTCCACCAAGTTCTATTTCACCTCAGAACCTAAACAATGGACCTAGGCAACCACTCACTGACAAGGTTGCTGAAACTGAAACAAAATTAGTCCTTCCTTAAGTTGTTTCATTCAGGTATTTTGTTACAGCAATGCAAAAGCTAACATGTTCTCTGGCAGAAAATACTAGGTCTGACATTCATTTTAAAATAATAAGGCATAAATAAAACAACAAACCAACTTGACCTAACTGGTATTTACAGAACACCTTACCCAACAACATTCTTTTTAAATACATATAAGACGTTTACCAAGATCATATTTGGACCTATAAAACAAATTTCAATTAATTTAAAACAATCATCGCACTGGAATTAGATTAACAGAAATATCTCTGGAAAACTCCCAAATATTTGGAAACTAACCATCTTCTCAATAATCTCAGATCACAGAGACACCAGAAGCCAGACACAAATGTGTTTGTCTGAAGTTCCAGAAATTCCTAAGAGTGACACACAGCCCAGGGATTAGAGGCTAACCTGGAAAAAGAAGAAAAAAAAAAAAAAACCTGCCCCCAAAATAGAAAAATCTGGAAATAAACATTTAAGCAGTCAGAATTTCTAGTATGCTTACAATGAAAAGTCAAATGACTTCAGCTTCTAGAGTGAAAAGTTAGAGAAAACAAACTATACCCAAGAAAGCAAGCAATAAGCAGAGAGAAGAAAGGAGGCTTTTAAAAATAGAAAAAGTCGGGCGTGGTGACGCATGCCTTTAATCCCAGCACTTGGAAGGCAGAGGCAGGCGGATTTCTGAATTCGAGGCCAGCCTGGTCTACAGAGTGAGTTCCAGGATAGTCAGGGCTACACAGAGAAACCCTGTCTTGGAAAAAAAAAAAAAATAGAAAAAGTAGAGGAAATCAGTTACACTAGAGGTTGGCTAAGAGACTCCAGTAAATTAATACATGTCTAGCTAAGCTGCTAAAGAACAAAGAATACTCGAATTAATACACCAGGAGTGATAGCACAAGTGGCTCTCGGTCTCAGGATCGCCACTCCTTCTGGACCAAACAACCCTTTCACAGGGGTCGCCTAAACCATCGGAAAACACAAATATTTACATTATAATTTATAACAGTAGCAAAATTAGTTATGAATAGCAATGAAAACAATGTTATGGTTGGGGTCACCACCCCATGAAGAACTGTATTAAAGGGTCACAGTATTAGGAAGGTTGAGAACCACTTTATTACAAAGATATTAAGACTCACTGTGTTTTCTACAGATACTAAAAGAATCAAACACACACACACACACACACACACACACACAACAACCAACATTCTGACAGTGACTTCCTTGAAAAGCATAGCATAATCATATAGCCACATGGCCAACAACCAATAGACAAAGCATAGCAGGCCAATAAACAGCCAGAGAGGCAGCTGGGCAGCAGAACATGTGAACCTAGCATGGGAAAGGCCCGAGGTGTCATCCTCAGCACCACAAAGATCAAACTCCCAACTGATTTATGCTCAGGAAATGCAATGTGAAGTACATTTCAAAGCAAAACATAAGTTTAGAAAAAATAATTTTAAAAATCTTAGACTTTACTTCATTACTGATTGTTATTACTAATTGATTATACAGACTAGCATATTTTTTCCAACAAAAAAAGCATAAAATCTATTAAATTTGGTTATCAACACAAATTTGGTATCATTCTACTTGGATTCTATTCTTCTAAAGGCTATCAAAAATTTCAAGTTGTAATTCTCATCATCTTAAAAATTAAAAACTTTTGTGTTCAACAGTCAGAGCTATACTGAAAACACGATGAGAATAAGCGCATTAAAACAGGAACATTGCAGAGTAGCGCTGAACGAGCATGCCAACGAGCTAAGGAAGAGAACTGCCCGCACTGCAGTGGATGCTACAGGTCTGCACAACCATGGCTACAAGTGTGCACAGCCTCACAGGCCCCAGAAGACGACCAATGGCTTCTCTGGGTGTTTCAGCAGTATTTTATTCTTAATCTGTGCTTTTTTGTTGTTGTTGATTCTGCTTTTCTCAAGTTTCTATACATTTATGGATGTGCTACATTTATAACTGAGAGTTGAAAATTAAGAAAGTAAGTCAACTACTTAAGATTAAACTATATTTTAAGATACATTCCTAGGCGGGCAAATGGCTTACTCTACAGGTACAACTTTATTTGTGCTTATTTCCTAAATACAAAAAACGTTTCGAGCCAGGTATGGCATATGCCTGTAATCCCAGTACCAGAGAGACTGGCACAGGAGGATAGAGTGCCCAGAGACTAGCCTGGACTACAAAGCAAGGTCTCTCTCTCAAAATAATCCAAGTACCACCACCAAGGGACGCAAGTTCTATTTTTATTTTCTACTATTTATAATAAAAATTTAAAACTTAAGTATTAGATTAAATACAAACTCTTTTAAAAAGCAGAGAATTTGGTAGGCATGGTGGTGTCTACCTTTGATTCTAGCACTCACAATATAAAAATAAGTGATTTTGTCCAAAAAAATTAATATTTAAAATACAGAGAGTTTGTCATTGCTGTTGTTTAAGAAAAAAAGAATCCTTTAGAGGCTGGAGAGATGGCTCAATGGTTAAAAGCACTGGCTGCCCTTTCAGAGAACCCAAATTCAATTCGCAATACTCACATGGCAACTTAAAACCATCTGTATCTCCAGTCCTAGGGTATCTGATATTCTTCTGACCTCCAAAAACTCCCACAAACGGTACAGAGACATACATGTAAGCAAAACATCCATATAAACAAAATAAAAATTTAAAGTAAATAGTCCTTTTAGAAAATCAAAAGCAATAATAAAAACTCACTCTTTATCAATGACTTCTCTTTGCAGAGTGATAGGACGAACTTAAAATAATAAGCAGAATTATTTCTTCATGAATTATACAACTAAAGTGATAACTCATTAAAATTGTAAGAATAGATTGTTTGGGTAATTTAACATTTTCAGTGTAAATCATGCAGAAAACTGAATTTCTTTACTACTTAATTCATAGAAATTACATATGTCAGGGTTATTAACAATGGTTGTAAAGCAACTTATAAATGCCATTATGTAATTAAGCCAATTAGTAAGTATTAAACTGTTCTTACACTTAAAAGTGTTAGGTGAATAATTTTTTACAATTGAGCTCAGAAAAGAAAAGCTGCAGCGTTAGCTGGAGTACTGTCTATAAGGAAAGGACACTCCACAGAGAAGCCTCATGCATCTGCACGTACTGAAAGAGTCACAGAAACAGCTCTGCTAGAAAATGGGAAACTTTTACAAATAATTTGCTCCCTACAATGTTTTATTAAAACATTCAGAGGAAATAAATAGTTTCGCTGACACAGCAGCGTAGTAAAGCCAAGGAGAGGAAGCGTTTCATGTGGTGCTAAGGAGACAGTGAGAAAAGAAGGAACCACCCTCTTCTTTTAGTAACAATACCTGTCTGACATGTCTGAGAATCACTGACAAATTACACTTACTTCCATATTTCTAACAATCCTGAAATCAACACATAATTAGTTTATAACGATCAAACAAAGAGGCTATTCCCAGAGGGGAGAGCCTAACTATGCAGTATGCCCACACGGACGGACAGCGTCCTTCTGAGATGCCTGCTGTAAGGCTGCAGGTGGCTCCTTCTGGAGACGCCGGCCTGAGCTTTCCGGTGCTTCTGTTCTCTCCTTTTATAACTAGTTACAAGGCTGAGATTCACTCTCAGGGGCCTGTACTTGAAACCCTACAATTTAGGCCCTTAAGAGTCCTATATAAAAATGTTAAAACCTGGATTTCTGAGTTCGAGGTCAGCCTGGTCTACAGAGTGAGTTCCAGGACAGCCAGGGCTATACAGAGAAACCCTGTCTCAAAAAAAACAAAACAAAACAAAAAACAAAAAACAAAAAAAAAAAACAAACAAACCCTAAGTCTCTAGGCTGAATTCATACCAGTTTGAACTCCCTCCAACCTGTAAATGCTTCCGTATCAACTAGCCCTTCAATAGCTGTAGAGGTAGAGGTGTTATGTCCTAAGATTCATGTCACGTGTTAAAACTTTCTGACTTCCAAGTCCTTTCTATCCTTGGGGGTTGGGGGATGGCGTGCGGTTTACAGTACAGGCAAACAGACAGAACAAACATTCATTCGCGAACTCAATAACTGGTCAAGCATAACCCCAGCACTCAAAAGGTTGAGCTGGACAGGAGGATCTCTACCTCCACCATGGACCAGTCTGAACTGCATGCTAATAAGACTTCCCAACACAATACTCACCCACCCACCCCCAAAAAACCCCTACCATTAAAAAAATCAATTAAGGCTAAAGTAGACATATCTATAAATTCACAGAAAAAGGTACTGAAAGCTACACATCCAACTGTTAATAGTTATTTCTGGAGAAAGACATGGGGTAGAAATAGAAAGGTATATTCAGTGTTGTGACAAATACCTATAATCCTAGTACTCAGGAAGCTGAGACAGGAGGATTATCATGAGTTCAAGGCCAGTCTAGACTACATAGTAATTTCCATGACAGCCTGGGTTACTACAGCAGGAGATTCTATCTCAACAAAAACAGAGAAACAGGATTTATCTGTTAAAAAGATTGGAGAAGAGCTACATACATGACAATCAAGTGAAAACTAAATGCCATTTTGCACTAGAGTCAC
Organism: Apodemus speciosus; assembly: GCA_002335545.1. Taxonomy (NCBI): domain Eukaryota; kingdom Metazoa; phylum Chordata; class Mammalia; order Rodentia; family Muridae; genus Apodemus; species Apodemus speciosus. Next base: position 135,914 of record BDUI01000644.1, on the reverse strand, counting down.
TGTCATATCAGAACAGAAACAACACAAACATCCTGGTCTAAAAAATAAAAAATACTAGTAAGTACATGCTGCCTATGCAACTAGTTCCCATAGAATACTACTGTCACTAGAGGGAGTTTTTGAGTATTCCCTCCCTAAAACTGCATCCACCCTCACACATGGCCCTTCCAACCTTAGCCTTGCTGCCACAGTTTTGCCTGCTAGCAGAACTAGAAACATCATTACTATATGTTTATACAATCTGTTATCAGAAATTGTCTAGTTTCTTACATTTAATTCTGAATTTTGTTTTCCTTAAGAAATAATCACATATATAACACATGTACATACACACATATGCTCACACGCTCATATACACAGACGCATACACACACACACACTCAAACACACACACATAAATTTACATTTCACTGGGGTTCATATCTGACCTCCTTAAGGAAAATAATAGCTTCCCACCAGAAAAGCACTCTAAGCTAAACAAACTGGCTTATTATTATCACTGTAAACAGAATGTGCAAACTTTGAGGTAAGGATCGACAAAAGGAAAAAATTTATAAAACTATAGTTTTTAAAAATATAAAAGGCATACACTATACTACCAAAGCAGCACAATCCAACTTTACTGCCAAATGCAGTTATTAAGTTGTTAGCAAGTCAAACAATTTTAACAGTTTTGAATTTGCCTGTGACTTCAGCATTGTAAAATGTAAACAATCAAGTTCACCCTAAACTTTTCTCCAGTTTATTTTCCAAATATTGAGAAAAAATACTGAGAATGATCAAAATTCCCTACAAAATACGATTATGAATCCATAAAACATTGTAAAAATAAGACTATAAGCACATAAAGCATTTCATTTTCCACCCTTTCCTCTTCAGGTCACTTCTCCCTTTCCCATAATTATTGGATTTCTAGTATTTTCTAGGACTTCCTTATACTGAAGAGCAACACAGGCTTTATGTAGTCTATATGTGTGTGTACACACATATATACATACACACAAGCATGGACACATAGAAAATTATAGTTACTATACTCTCTCTTAACACATACAACAGCACGCAATTCAGCTTTTTTCACGATATGACAATCTTTGTGCCCTTTTATCACAGGTGATCATGCTAGTCCTTCAAGCTAACCAATGGCATGCCAGTCAGTAAATTACTTGGCACATAGCTTCTTTCTCCTAAGATTTTAAAACAAGCCAGATTTGAAATGTTCCACAGGATTCAGAGACAGCCATGAATTAAGTTATATCCTATTCATTTCTTTTCAATCAGATATGAAGGGGGATGGTCTGCAATCTTCCTTAATAGCTTTTAAAGCTACAAAAATGCAATCAAGGGAAATTACCTTTCAGGTGATTTCGGGGATCGGTGCCCTAGTCAAATCAACAATGCCTGTAAAAGTTTCTTCTTGTGCTTTTCTTTCACTGCAATAGAAAACACCGGGGTTTGTTGTTGCTGTTGTTTTTAAAGCATCTAGAATGCTTTCTAGTTGTGTGTGGTTCAGCATTGTAATGTCAAAACACCACGACCTGATCTGTCATCTGTCAGGTCAGAGGCCAAAGCTCTTCCTTCATCTTTCAGGATTCTGCTGACTACCTCGAACTTCCACAGCGGCAGAAAACACCCACAGGGATATAAACTTCGTGGCGCCACTACCGGTACCGGGAGAGCCAAGACYACATCCCGGACGGCCAGCCCCACAGGCAGAGCGCGGCCCGACGCGGCCCTCGCGGCTCAAGTCGGACGCCCGGGGCCCAGCGCAGACGGCAGACCGAGCCCCGGAACCACGACCACTAACGGAACCAGCGCTGGGCGGCGGCGGCGGCCGCTCGGACCGCGGATCCCGGCGCGCGCCGGCCGCCGCGAAGGCGGGGGCTCCGCGGAGGAGCTGGCCGCCCCAGCGCCCCATTGGGCGCCGGTCCAAACGTGCCCGAGTGGTGACAGGAATAAAGTGGGTCACAAGGCCTAGCGGGTCCCGGGCGCGGGCGCGRGCGCTCTCGGCGGCCGACTCGGCCTGCCCCGCGCTGCCCCGCGCCTCCTCTCTAGCGCGATATGGCCCCGGTGCCACAGGGCCGCGGAGCCCACCGCGCCCCCCTGCCCCGCAGGTAACCCCGGCGGACCGGGACACTTGGCGCAGGCCCGGCAGAGCGCGACTCCCTGGAGCTCCGCGCTTTACGCGTCCCCCGACCCCTGGCCGCAGCTCCCGCCTCCCGGCCTGGCCGCCGCCCCCCGGCCCCCGGCCCAACACACTGCCCCCCGCGCCCTCACCGTGCCTGAAGCTTCGGCTTCCTCCCTCCCCCGCCCGGGACTCTGCCCGCGGCGGCTCTCAACTGCCAGGCAGCGATAACCGGGAAACGCCACGGCTCCGGGAGCCAGCAGCACCCGGGGCGGCGAGTGCGCGCCCCCGACCCACCCCTCAAATTCACCGCTACTGCCGCGCTCCTCCCCCTCCCGGTCTTCCCCTCCTCCACCGGCTCGGGAGCACGCATGCGCCACCCAGGCCAGTCGCCCGCCGCGCGTCCGGCCGAGGCCCACCCGGTAGGGCGCACTCACCGAGAGCGCGCGCGCGGCGGCGGCCAGATTTCCTTCGCGCTCTCGCCGTCCGGGGTTTCCTCTCTCCAGCCGGTAGCCGCCAGCCGAGTCCGTGATTGCGCTCCCTCCCGGCGCATGCGTCGTGGGCGCGGGGCTCCGCGGCCGGCCGGGCTCTGCACTCGCCCCTCCCCTCGCGGCCGTCTTCCCCAGCGCGCCAGGCGCGCATGCGACTTTCCCCGTTAGGCAGCCCCAAGCCGCGCCGCACGGCGCTACGCCTGGGGATCCCGGGCACCCGAGGAAACCCCACTCCGGCAGGCCGGCGTGAGCTCGCTCCAAGGCCGCAGAGGGAAGTCGGGATGCCCGGAGGCCCCCTTCTCAGCGCAGGCCGGGAGGCGGGGCCTAGCGGAGGGTGCGGCCGCCCGCAGCGGCTTGGGCGGCTCGCACTGCTCTCGGTTTCCCGGGTTGCGGCGCTCCCAACTAGTTGGAGCCGCGGGCTGGAGTGGTGTCTCTGTCCCTGGGAAAGCAAAGAGCTTGGCTTACACCAAGTTAGACTTCCCCAGTCCAACGCTGGGTTTCCTCTCCTGGAGGTGCGTGGGCTGCCTGGGACTCGGTTTCCCGGCTCCTAGAGACCTGCTAGGCTGGCTGCTCCCCGGAGATGGGCCTGGACGACCCAAGTGACCTCGGCTGTAGACCGGGAAGCAAAAGGTCGGGATGCGTTTGCTCCTTTTATGAAAAGGCAGGAGACACTGCAAAAGATGAGCACGGCGCTAGGGGTGTACCAGGACCCTAGTTTACACTGGTTTCTTAGCTACTACGCCCGAATTACTGGGAAAGACGCCTGTAGAGTCCTAATTCATAGCAATTTTCTTTTAAAGATCAACTCGGACAGCAAACAGAAGGCAATAATGAACCTATACTCTCTAGCTCCAAAAAAATCCTCTCTCCAAGGTAATGTCTATCTCAATAAGAATTAAGTTCTTGGTGTATTTTCAGGAAAAAAAAACTTCAAAACTAGGGAAATTAGCTGTGTTCTCCCCAACAATGTGAACTCGAAGGAGAATCCTCAAATTCCTGGCTACTCCTGGCTACGTAGCCAGAACCCTGTCAGAAGAACTGTTTCTTGGCAATCTTTGTTCCGTTTCGCCATCGAAAGGCTCTTGATGCACAGTTTCTGCTGTCGGAATTAATCTGCTTCTCAGGTTCGCGTCCTTTGAACTTACCCATTCTCCACTCAGTCCTTGTGGTCCAGGCAGGACACTGTGGAGGAGGAAACCTTAGGTTGTCTGTCTCAGGCTGGCAATAACTGCCAAGAAGACTGTTTTCCAATGACCTTGATTCTGAGAAAAAAAAAACAAACAAACATTTTTTTCTTGTGTGACTAATGAGAGAGCAGAAAACAGATTAAAACATGGTGATGTAGCCTAACTGCATGAGCGCTGAAATCGATATGGGCTAGATTCCTTTGGAAATTTCAGTTAAGGTAATCAATAAATTCCTGAATGTGTTTGTTTTATTGCTTAAAACCAATAAGAGCTTTTCTGCCACCTACAAGCAAGCGTCTTGATCACTGGCAGGGAGTAAAAAGAGAGGTGGGAGGGCAGGTTAATAAGGCTGGTAAAGAGGGTGCAGCCAGATGAATTTCAATGCTTTTCCTGCGCCGAATCTTTTGGTTTTATTTAGTCTCTTTTTCTATTATAGCTCCTCTAGCGCATATATATATATATATATATGCATTTCTTCAAAATGACCTTTGCCCCCTTTAATGGTTTCATTGTCCTCTTAGGCACCTGTGACTCCTCCCTCACTCACATTCTCTGTTTAATTATTTACCAAGACCTGTTGATAATCCCTTGATTTTCTGCGCAGTCCTCTGTCACTGTTGGACTATTTCCCACGGTTCAGTTTACAATTTTTCCCCCATTAAAAAAGTTTTTTTGTGTTGTTTTGTTTTTTTACGTCCCAACTTTAACACTACGTTTCCAGCAAACAAAATTTTTTCCTCATAGTTTCATAAATCCTGGTTCTAGGTTCCCAATTCTAAACCACTGCCTTGAACTCCGTGTGCCTTGCTGTCATTCAAACTAAGTGTTTCCGGTTCTCTTTTCAACTGTCTTTTCATCAAGTTATTCATCTGTAAAATGATGTAACTTCAAGTTATTCATCTGTAAAAAAAAAAATACGAACTGCAGATAATAGTCTCAGTTCATAGGGCAGTTGAGAGGCAGCTGGGTATGGACACTACCTACCTGCTCTGTAAATCCCATCGCAAGCATTGGCCGCTTTCAGTTTTGAAATTAAAATATAATAACATCATTTTCCCCTCCCCTTCCTCCCTCCTGTTCCTCCCAGTCATTCACCTTGCTCTCCCCCAAACTCGTAGCTTGCTCTCCCCCAAACTCGTAGCTTCTATTTCTCTAACGGGTGCATGTGTATCTCCAAATATTATATACAGCCCACTTGGTTTGTATAATGTCACTTGATATTGGATAACCAATTTAAGGGCTCTTCTCCGGGGAGGACTTTCCCCCAGTCTTAGCACTCCTTAGTTGCCTGTGGTTTCGTATCAGAGGCTCGCCTCGCCGCTCCCACATCAGCTTGTCTCACTGGCGCCTTGCCTTACTTAGGCAGCCATGCTATTGAGACCTCACAGGTGGAGCTTCTCTGACATTTGTGGAAGACACAGTGTCACAGCAAACTTCCCTCGTGCCTTATAGTCTCTCTGTCTCTTGACCCATTATGTCCCTGAGCCTTAGGTACAGGAGCTATGTTGTAGATGAGCAGTTGGGGCTGGGCACCACACAGTCACCTGTCCTCTGCATTTTGATGTTTTCAGTAATAGCCTCCATTTGTTTCGAAAAAGTTTCTTTGATGAAGGGTGAGACCTATACTTATCCCTGAGTATACGGGTTAATATTTAGAATGTAGTTAGAAATTGCTGAATTAGTGAGATGGCAATTGTAGGTTCTCCTTCAAGACCCATGACATCACCAGCACCAGACAGGCGGCTAGGTTTCCAATTCTAGCAATGATTTCCTTCTTGTTGTGTGGGCCTTAGCTCAATTGAGGAGCTACAGTGCTGCTGGGATTCAGCCAATGTATGTGTACCACCATTGCATTCTTAGTGATCCTGTTTAGCAACTTTTAAACATGGATTCAGCTGTCTTCTTTGTTCAGAATCCTTCCCTAGTCACAAAGTGATGCTTGCTCTTCCATAGCACAGTTCACATCTGCCACTAACACTCCGGGTTTTATTGTATTTTTATGTGAGTTGGAAGACATGCAAAATAGTATTGTCAAGGTTTTTACAATTCCATGGCTCTATTTTTCAGATTCTTTCTGGTCCTTTTAAAATAGAGGGAATTTCAGTAATGTATGTAGTATTAAGGAATTCATAGTCAAAAGTATAGGCTTAAAATGTTACTAAGCTGTCCCTTAAACTGAGGGACACTGAAAGTCAAGTGGTTTACCCTTAAGATATAAGCGTTTCGGAGAACCATGGCTTTAGGTGGTGAGGCTGACAGCCGTCCGTCTTCACAGCCTGCCACTGGGTCCCTAGGAACGGCTCCGTTGACGCAAGTGTTTTGCGTGCAACGTGTACCTCTCCTTCAGTTTTCATACACATATGTCCAATTAGCTACTTGATGTCTTCCCTTGGATGTCTCAAGTGTGCCCCTTAAAACAAGAATATCTTGTCGTTGTGAGTGGTTAATAGTGGTGCACACTTGTAATCCTAGCAGGACCCTGTCTTTAATAAAAGAGAAAGAAGGATGTGTGAGAGCACTCACTGTGTTCCTTCTAAAACTCACATTTCAGTTCATCTGAGAGCTCAAACATGGCCACAATACCTTGTTTGATCCGCCCCATGCCTGCCCTCCGACCTCACAGCCTGCCATTGGCTCCTGTGACACTCCAGAAACATCTTTCCAATTCCTTGCTAACCTCTGCCCACATCACGCAGAGGCCTGCTGTGAACCTTTACCTATGCTCCTGTACTGTTCTTAAGCCTGCCTCCTCAACTTCCAAGTGCCAAAAGATCTTGGTATATTATTTAAGTGTTCCTACTCCTCTGTCTACACAGTACCCAGTTTCTTATTTACTGTTTCACCCAGAATATATTAATTGCATATATTTGTTCAATGTTCTGTGTCTTTAATCATTTCCCCTACTATCAGATGATACACTATTTTATTTACTATTTGCTTACGGCATTTATTTCAATACCTGAGGTGACTAATTGACCAAGGGAATGAGATTAGAGGTAAAACTTGCTAGGAAGGGGTTTATATCCCCAACTATGATTGGAGGAAGATTATCAAGAAGTAGCTTTAGATTTATATAAAATTATGAAGGAGGGATGAACTAGAATTCATTGGGGAAGATCATGTAACCAGGACTGTTGTCCTAACAGTGTCCACAAGAATGTGGAACACTAGTATAGGTAAAACAACTCTCTGTATATGAATGTAAGTGTAATAAAGTTACTGCCTATCTAAGAATGTGTCACTCTAAATACATAGATCTACCAGCTCTGTAGGAGTGTTTAACACTAGAATAGATGTCATTGTAAGAATATGTAAGACCGTTGAGAAAGCCACTGCCTGTGTAATATGTGTAACACTGTAAAGGAGGGAGATACTACCAGTAGATGGTGCGGAGTGCAGTCCAAAGCAGGAAGCAAAGAACACCAAGTAGCTCACCTTCAGAATAACTACCAATATGTGCTGCCAGAAAAAACCTCCTCCTCCTCTTGTGTGTGTGTGTGTGTGTGTGTGTGTGTGTGAACACACACATGTTCTCAAAAGTGTGCTCACTAAGGATCAAAGCACTCCATTCCTGAACTACATCTCCAGTTTTTGGCGACCTGAGACAAGTCTCAATATGTAGCCCAGGCTGGCGTCAAACTGTTCTCCCACCTCCATATCTCTGACGCTATGTCTTCTTGGGCACTGTCCTTCTCCTCCCCACCTTCCCAAATTTCATTTCATGTGAAGTGACTATGGCTTCAGTAGCATCAGCTAGAGAAATGGAAGGTGTCTCTATACACCTTTAGAGTCTAAAGGGAGACTATAACGTCACCCAGTACTTACCAAACAGGAGGAAAGAGCCTTGACGAGACACTGCTGGTCAGCGTGCATTGAACTAAATCAAAGCACACTTTCCCTTCATTTGACATGGTAAGGATGCAGTATTTCTCATGATTCGACTGACTGAAAGTACTGTCTGAGCTGGAATCATTTGACACAGAGAAAGGAAATTCAAACCGCAAGAAAACTAGGTATATGCTTCTTGGGGGTAGGGGTTGGGGGTTGGGGGTTGGGGGTAGGTGGACTAAGAGACCAGCAGAGACAGAGCTAAACTAATCTTTGTCCATGTTGAGCAACGGACTATGCCATGGGAAGCTGACCCAGTTTCTAGGAGAACTCAGCATGCCTCATTAAAAAACAAGTTCTTGAATGCAATATGAATTTCAGGCAATCTAAATGTATTCCTCTTCTCCAGGCTCCCACTTCCAGGTCCCATTACTATGGAGATAGAGCCAGAAAGAGTAGAACAGGCTAGAACAGCACAATTTGAGGATAGCCTTTGGCTACATAGCTAGACCCTATCTTAAAGCAACATCTTCCATCTTCAGAGTTCTTTGAATTCAATTCTGACTTGGAGCTGAAACTGGAATTTCAACTTGGGTAGATTTAATAACCCGTGTGGGGTGAGGTTGAACGCAGTCAGGCTTTCAGGATTTGGTGCATATCCTTGGGGTGTTAAAGCACATGCCAGCCACCTAGGCATCTCTTTAAAGTGAGCGTTCAACACAGCGAGTCTGGGTAGGATCAGAGATTATGCATTTCTAACAAGTTTCCTGGAAATGACAATAACACTAGGAGCAAGCTTTAATACCATACTATAAGTAGAGAAAGCGATTTCAATAGCACACAGTTGTCAAGGATTGTTAAAAATACTAGAATGAATTAGAAAGTGTCCACTTTTATAAGGCACAATTATTAAGTATTAGCTATTAGAAATTGTTGTTTCTGCCCTATCAAACCATTCAACATAGTGAAGAATATTACACGTCAGTTTTCTCAGACTTGCAAATATCTATATTCTACTGAAATGACAAATGCCTTTATGAAGTAGCAGAGGCCGGTGACAATAAGCATGAGTATCTACTAGAATGTGTGTGCACCTTGTGGAAGAGGCTAGAATCACACACGACCATCCTGTTCTTATATAGGATAGGTTATGGTTTTACAAATGTTAAGTCTTCGGAACTGTGTATGTATATAAACCTTTACTACTGTCTTTTGGTGGGTCAGCGTTAAGAAGGAAAAGTTTACCTTTTATTTTAGCTATCCTGTTCATTTTAACATTAAAAATAAGTGGACAGCTATGAGTGGGGGGAGGAGAGGAGGGGGAAAGGGAGGGGAG
>BDUI01000644.1:80209-102934 GCA_002335545.1 Apodemus speciosus | reverse complement strand
ATTAAAAACAAACTCTGTGGATGGGACTTGGGGTTTTTATTTTCAAGCTGCTGAAGTACAGCTAGGCTGAAAAAGGATTCTTTATTATCCAGAGGAAACATGATTTAGAAGAGAAAAAAACATTAAGATTAGACCAGTAATAACCACGTAGATACTCAGTGGGACCGGTACACCCTACATTATCCGATAGGTGTTGTGTCTATTGCTTAAAAACTGTTAAACTGGGAAATACAAGACAATTATAAATGGATCACCAACATTTTAATTGTAAACAAAAATATGTTTACAATATCTTAGTACAGAATATTTCCTTTTTGTGTGTATTTATTTAATTTCTTTTCTTTTTTTTTTACAGAATAGGACCTGTCACATTATTTCAATATATGGATTCAGGATGCTGAACCAATCAGGGTAATGAACATAGTTACTTCATTATTCACACAATGTACAACAGGCTGTTGTGATTGGTAATCACCACCATGTATGGTGGGACAACTCTTCTCTTGCTGTGTTTTGAGAATTGTTTCCCAAATTCCCTGCACGTCCCTATTTTCTACCAGTAATTACTACCATAACCTCTTCTGGTCTGAAATAAGCTCTTTAGCTTCCATACAGGAGACAAAGCATGTGGGATTTGCCTTTGTCTAGCAGCATTACCTAACATTCTATCTTCCAGATCTCCCCATTTTGTCAAAATGACAGCATTCCATTGCATTTTGTGGCAATCAAATATCCCACTGTGTATATATACTACATTTTCTTTATTTACCCAGGACGATGGACACCTGTGATTCGGTATTTTAATCACTATTCAACATTAGGCCATAGCCACACTGTCAAGTTCTRCAGAGCCCCCAAGGGCAATGCCAATAGCCTGATGCATTGGAGGGGTCTATGGACTCCACTGGGCAACAACTCCAACAGACATGACCACTACTGGGACCAGTATTCTTATTTGTCAGTCTATAGTAGGGGCATTGTTGTCTTGTTGTAGGGTAGCTACATTTCAGATCTTTTTATATATGCATATTGCTGTACTTTAGGAAGCTTCTACGGTTTAAGTTTTTACATAACATTTTCAGGAGATTTTAGTGTTAGGACCCTTCTCACATTTCCTCCCCCACCCTGCTTTCCCATTATCCACCAAGGAATCACTACTTGGTCCAGGATTACCATTTCCCCCTTTATAACACTGCAATCTTTCTTCCTTCCCCTGGAACTCCCACATCCCCAAGGTCACCTGGTAATTTCGTGAACTCGGTAGATGTTGACATAGAGACACAAGTATTTAAATATTCAACATTAACCTCCATGATTGTCAGGAAACATTGTACCTCTGGGTCACCTAACTTAGACCAATTACTTCCAGTACCACCCGATTACCTCCAAATTTCATCACTTCATCCGTAACGGCTGAAAAACGTAGAAATGGACCACATTTTCATTGTCCATTAATCAGTGAATGGACATCTAGGCTTTGTTACATTCCCTGGCTGTTGTGAGTAGAGTAGCAATGGACATGATGTGCAAGCATCTCCATAGTAGGATAGAGCGCCTTGAGTGTATGTCCAAGAGTGGCGTAGGTGGCTCATATGATAGATCTATTTTTAGTTTTATGAGGAACCTCCACACTGATTTCTGCAGTGGTTGCCCCAGTTTGCACATCCACCAATAATGAATCTACACTTCCATACCAAGATACGTTATTTGTGTGCATGCATGAGTGCATGCATGCATGTGTGAATGCACACGCACACAAGTGCATTATGTTTGGTTGACCTTAGACATTCTGACAGGCATAAAATTAAATCTTAAAGTAGTTTTAATTTATACTTCCCTAACAGTGACGGATGTCAAATATTAAAAAAAAAAATATTTTCAACAGCTTATATTTCATCATTTGAGAATGATCTGTTTAGTCCTATATCTATTTTAAAATAGAGTTTATATTGTCATTATGCTTACTTTTTTGAAGTTTTTAAATGGCAGATACTGACCCTCTGCCAGAGAGTTAACTGGTTAAGACTTTTTAACATTTTATAGGCTGCCTCTTGACCCACATGATGGCATCTGTTGTACTACAGAATGAATCAGTTTAGTTTCTGGGTTTGTTGTAAAAAAAAAAAATACTGGATTCATGAAGATAATTCAGAAATGTCTCTTCTATTTTAAAGAATGCTCAAGGTGTATTGGTATCAATTCCTTGAAAACCTGACAGAAATCTGGGCTGAGTCCATCTGGCCCTGCACACATTTTAGTTACATTTTTAATTACTAATTCTATTTTTTGTTCTTTTGACAACTGATTGTTTAAACAACTGCACTACTAGGGTTCTTTCCAGAAAGTCGTTCCCAGTACCTAACAAGCCAAGCATCTTCCTTACATTTCTCTTTATTAGATTCAAGACACTGGTGCCGTTGATCCATCTTGAGTCAAATCCTGTGCAAATGAGAGACAGGGGCGCCATTTCATGCTTCTATATGTAAGTATCTATTTTGACCACCATTTGTTAGAGATGCAGTCTTTCCTCAAATGTGCATTGTTGGCCTCTTATGTCTGGGTTCTCAAATTTATCTCATTGATCAATGTATCTTGTTTTATGTCAGTATCATGCTGTTTTATATACTAGTAAAACTTGACATCTGGGGTGGTATTGCATCTAGAAGTTTTTTTTCTTTGTGTATTTGTGTTGTTATTGCTTTTATTGTTCAAGATTGCTTTAGCTATCCTTGGTCTTTTAGTTTTCCATAATAATTTGAAGACTTTTTTCCATTACTTTGATGATAAATATTGGAATTAGATGGGGCTTTAAGTCTCTATATTGCTCTTGGGAAGATAACCATTTTCACAATACTAATCAAATATTAGTTATACTAGTCCATGAACATAGGATGACTTTACAACTTCTAACTCTTTCAGTTTTTTCTTCAGAGGCTTAAAGAGTTCATTGAAAGTTTAAAAAAACCTAAATTTATTTCAACATATAGATTTGATACTATTGTGGACTGAATTGCTTCTCTGATTTCATTCAGATATGTTTATTTTTTATGTACAAGAAGGCTTCTGATTTTTCTGGGTTAATTTTGTATCCTGCTATTTCGCTGAATCTGCTTATCAGCTCTACATGTTTTCTGGTGGAGTCTTTGAGATCTTTTAGACATAAGAATGTCATTTGCATATAATGTTTTTACTTCTTATTTGTATCCCCTTTGTATATTTTCATTGTCTCCTTATTCTAAGACTTCAAGTACTATGATGAACATGAAGAGTGAGAATAGATATCTTTTTCTTGTTCCTGGTTTTAAAGAAAATGCATAAGTTCTTCTCTTTACAACAAGAAGTTCCTGACGGGCTTGTTGCATATTGCTTTTATTATGCTGAAGTATACCCCTTTGTCCGTAGACTCTCCAAGATTTTTATCAGGTTGTTGGATTTCGTCAAAGGCTTTTCTCCATCAAAGGCATTGGTCAGATGTTTTTATCCTCTAATCTATTTACCTAGTGGATTATGTTTATTGTTTTATGTATGTTAAATCTTCCAGAATTTCTGGGATGGAGATTATTTGATCGTAATAGATAATCTTTTTAATGTGTTCTTGAATTTGGTTAAGTATTTTATTGAGAGTATTTTATGTTTATACTCTTAAAAAATATCAGCCTATAACCATTCCAACTCTTCTCCTCCTCCTSCCCCTCCTCCTCCTCTTCCTTCTCCTCCTGGATATTCTCTGGGTTTGTTGTGAAAACATACTGTATTCATGAAGATAATTCAGAAATCTCTCTTCATTTTAAGAATGTTCAAGGTTATTGCTATCAGTTCCTAGAAAACCTGGTAGAAATCTGGGCTTATTCCACCTTGCACTGAATACTTTTTAGTTGCATTTTTAATTGCTAGTTCTATCTCATAAGAAGAAAGATGTCTGTTTAAATTAATTCTATAAATTAATCTACTTATTTGAGATATGTCAGCATAATATATATTATACATGTACATTTTTATGATTCTCTGAATTTCCTTAGTATTTATTGTAATGTCTTATCTTTCATCTCTAATTTTATTAATTTTGATTCTTTCTCTTTAGGTTAATCTAGCTAAAGATTTGTAAATCTCATTAACCCTTTCAAAGAACTAACTCTGTTTTATTGATTCTTTGTATTTTTTTCCATTTCTATTTCATTCATCCCAGATCTGATTTTAATATTTTTGCTGTCTATTTGTTGCAAGTGTCCATTTTCCAAGACCTTCAGATACATCATTAAGCACACAGGGAAACAGTCCAACTCACCTATAAAAAGACATAAGCTAACAGACTGAATACACAAACAAGATCCAGCATTTTGCTGCATACAAGAAACATACCGCAATAACAGGGWCAGACAGAATAAAAGGATGGGAAAAGGTCTTCCAAGCAAATGATCCCAAAAAACAGGCTGGAGTTGTTATCCTAATATCCAATAAAACTGACTTTCAACCAAAAGTTATCAAGCATGATGAGGAAGGATACTTCATATTCATCAAAGGGAAAATCCATCAAGAGAAGGTCTCAATTCTGAACATCTATGCTACAAATACAAGGACACTCACATTCATAAAAGAAACTTTTCCAAAACTCAAAACACACATTGAATCCCACACAATAATACTGGGAGACTTCAACACCCCACTCTCACAAATGGACAAGTCACTAAAACAGAAACTAAAAAGAGATACAGTGAAACTAAGAGAAGTCATGAACCAATGGATTTAGCAGACATCTACAGAACATTTCACCCTAAAACAAAAGAATACACCTTCTTCTCACTAATTCATATAGTATCTTCTCCAAAATCAACCATATAATTGGTCACAAAACAACCCTCAAATGATACAAGATGAAAATAATACTATGCATTCTATCAGATCACCATGGCCTAAGACTGGGCTTCAATAACAGCAAAAACAACAGAAAGCCCACATACACATGGACACTGACATCTACTCAATAATAACTTGGTCAGGGAAGAAATAAAGACTCCTGGAATTTAATGAAAATGTTTACACATCATACCCAAACTGTGGACAAAATGAAAGTAGTGATAAGAGGAAAGTGCATAGCACTAAGTGCCATGGTAAAGAAACTGGAGAGACCTTAGACTAGCAACTTAATAGCACATCTGAGAGCTCTAGAACAAAAAGAAGCAAACTTACCCAAGAGGGTAGAAGGTAGGAAATAGTCAAACTCAGGACTGAAATCAACCAAAGAGAAATAGGAGAACAATACAAAGAATCAACAAAACCAAAAGCTGGTTCTTTCAGAGAATCAACAAGATAGATAAACCCCTAGCCAATATAACTAAAGGGCCAAGAAGCAGTATCCAAATTAACAAAATCAGAAATGAAAAGGGAGACATAAGACATCAGAAACAGGGGAAATTCAAAAAATCATCGATCCTACTACAAAAGCCAATACTCAACAAAACTGGAAAATCTCAATGAAATGGATGGGGCCGATACTCAACAAAACTGGAAAATCTCAATGAAATGAATGGTTTTCTAGACAGATACCACATACCAAAGTTAAATCAAGAGCAGGTAAACAGGCCCATAGCCCAGAAGGAAATAAAAGAAGTCATTAAAAACCCTCCCAACCAAAAAAAGCCCAGGGCCAGATGAATGTAGTGCAGAATTCTACCACCCTCAAAGAATATTCCAGTATTTCTCAAACTATTCCATAAAATAGAAACAGAAGGAATACTACCTAATTCATTCTATGAAGCCACAATTACTCTTGGTACCTAAATCACACAAGGACCCAACCAAAAAACGAGAACTTCAGACCAATCTTGCTTGTGAATATTGATGCAAAAATACTCAATAAAATTCTTGGAAACTGAATCCAAGAACACATCAAAACCACCATTCACCATGATCAAGTAGACGTCATCCCAGGGATGCAAGGATGATTTAATATACAAAAACTCACTAATGCAATCCACTATATTAAAAAACTCAAAGAAAAAAATCACATGATCATCTCCTTACATGCAGAAAAAGCATTTGATAAGATACAACATCCCTTCATGTTAAAAGTATTGGAGGGATCAAGAGTCACTTATGTATTCGAGAAACCAGAGAACTTCTTCAGCTGATAAACAACTTCAGCAAAGTGGCCAGATATAAAATTAACTCAGATAAACCAGTAGCCTTCCTTTATACAAATGATAAACAGGCTGAGAAAGAAATTAGGAAAACAACTCACTTCACAATAGCCACAAATAATATAAAATATATTGGGGTAACTCTAACCAAACAAGTGAACGATCTGTATAACAATAACTTCAAGTCTCTCAAGAAAGAAATTGAAAAAATAATCTCAGAAAATGGAGAGATCTCCTATGCTCATGGATTGACAGAATTAGCATAGTAAAAATGGCCATCCTACCAAAGGAAATCTACAGATTCAGTGCAATCCCCATCAAAATCCCAACACAATTTTTCAAAGACATGGTAAAAGCAATTCTCAAATTCATCTGGAAAGGCAAAAAGCCCAGGATAGTGAAAACAATCCTTAAAAATAAAAGAATGATTGGGGGGAATCACCATCCCTGAACTCAAGCTTTACTACAGAGCAATAGTGATAAAAAAAAAAAAAAAAAAAGGTGCATGATACTGTTACAGAGACAGACAGGTTGACCAATGGAATAGAATTGAAGACCCAGAAATAAAACCACACACTGATGGACACTTGATCTTTGACAAAGAAGCCAAAAACATACAATGGAAAAAAGAAAGCATCTTCAACAAATGGTACTGGTCTAAATGGCTTTCTGAGTGTAGAAAAATGAAAATGGATGCATATTTGTCACCTTGCACAAAGCTCAAGTCCAAGTGGATCAAGGCCCTCAACATAAAACCAGATACACTCAATCTAATAGAAGATAAAGTGGGAAAGAGCCTTGAACTCATTGGCACAGGGGGAAATTTAATAAACAGAACTCCAATGGCTCACGCTCTAAGATCAAGATTTAATAAATGGGACTTCATGAAACTTGAAAGCTTCTATAAGGAAAAGACATAGTCAATAAGACAAATTGGCAACCTACTGATTGAGAAAAAAACCTTCACCAATCCCACATCTGATAGAGGAGTAGTATCCAAAATATATAACAAACTCAAGAAGCTAACCACCAAAAGAACCAAACAATCCAATCAAAAAATGGTGTACAGAACTAAACTGAAAATTTACAACAGAGGAATCTCAAATGGCTGAGAAGCACCTAAAAAAATGTTCAAAGTCCTTAGTGACCAGGGAAATGCAATCAAAATGACCCTGAGATTCCACCTTATACCAATCAGAATGGCTAAGATCAAAACCTCAGGTGGACAGCACATGTTGGTGAGGATATGGAGAAAGAGGAACACTCCACCATTGCTGGTAGGATTGCAAACTGGTACAATCACTCTAGAAATTAATCTGGATGTTCCTCGGAAAATGAAATAGATCTACCTGAAGACCCAGCAATATCACTCTTGGGAATATACCCAAAAGATGCCCCATCATGCCACAGGGGCACAGGTTCCACTATGTTCATAGAAGGCTTGTTTGTGATAGCCAGAAGCTGGAAACAACCCAGATGTCCCACAACAGGAGCATGGATACAGAAAACATGATTCATTTACACAATGGAATACTACTCAGCTATTTAGAATGAGGATATCCTGAGTTTTGCAAGCAAATGGAACAAGAAACTATCATCCTGAATGAGGTACCTCAGACCCAAAGGATATGGATGGTATGTACTCACTAATAAGTGGATATTAGCCAAAAAAGAAAAAGAAAAAAGATACAGTCTACAGAACTTAAAATGGTCAACAAGCCGAAGGGCCCAAGTGAGGACACCTCAGTCCCACTTGGGAGGGAGAAGAAAGCAACCACAAGGGGGAATGGAGGGGAGATCTGAAAGAGAAAGGGGACGGGCAGGTAGAGAGGGGAACATGATCTGGTATTGTGTGGAGGAAAGGACTGAAGCCCTGAGGGACAGCAGAAAGAATGGAAAGAGGCAATCTCTGGAGGCAGGAGGTTGGGGAGGACCCTCCAGAATGTACCAGAGAACTGGGAGGTGACTCTCAGGACTCAAAGGGAGGATCCTAGATGAATTGTCCTACAGTGGGGAGAGGGAACTTGCAGAGCCCACCTCCAGCAGAGTATCAAGTGAGGGATTGGGGTTGCCATCCCACAGTCAAAACTCTGACCCATAATTGTTCCTGTCTGAAAGAACTGCAGGGATGGAAATGGAGAGGAGCCTGAAGGAAGGAAGGTCCAGTGACAGGCCCAAAGGGGGATCCAACTCAAGAGGAGGCCCCAAGGCCTCACACAATTATTAAGGCTATAGAGTGCTCACAAAAAGGGACCTATCATGACTGCCCTCTGAAAGACCCAACAATCAGCTGAAAGAATCAGATGTAGATATTTACACCCAACCAATGGACAGAAGCTTCTGACTCCTGTAGTTGAATTAGGGAAAAGCTAAAAGAAGCTGAGGAGGAGTGTGACCCTATGGGAGGACCTGCAGTCTCAATTAACCTGGACCCACGAGATCTCTCAGACACTGGATCACCAACCAGGCAGCATGCACCAGCTGATATGAGGGCCCCAAACACATACACAGCACAGGACTACTAGGTCTGGGTTGAGTCAAAGAAGATGCACCTAACCCTCAAGAGACTGGAGGCTCCAGGGAGTTTAGAAGTCTGGTGGGGGTGGAGCATCCTCATGGAGACAGGGGTACTGGGAAGAGGTATAGAATGTGGAACAGTCAGAGGGTGGACTAGGAGGGGAATAAAGTAATAATAATAATAATAATAATAATAATAATAATAATAATAATAACTTGCAAGTCTAACATGAGTAAGCTTTGAATATCTATGCCAGAGATGTAGTTATAGTTCACAATAGTGTTTACTGCTTAAAATTTGTTGGAATCAGATTATGAAAATGCCAAGGCCCTGTTCACTGCATTTAAGAAATTTATTATCATTTCTTTGAAATACTAAATATTATTCATGTGAAGGATCAAACATAAGTAACTCAGAGTATTTTCCTTTTTATTTCTATTTTATTTTCAGTCACTTCTAGGTGTACATTGTGTCTAAAAGGTGACTTCATAAAGGGTCGCATGCTGGGCAATGCTTAGCTAACGTGGGACCATAATTAAACTATAATTTGCTTGCTGAATGGGATTGGAAACAGGCAGGCGGCTTTGGTTCACACAACCCAAATTCTTTAAAGGCGGACAGTATGAAAGTTCTAAAAATATCTACCCATTTGCCAGAAGAACACAGTCCAAAATAAGGTCAGCTTTGCAAAGTCGGTATTCACACTTAAAAAGTCAAATGCCACAGAGGGGGTGTCAAAGGCAAGCAGAGCGAGAGGAAGAGACTAAACCAGGAAGATTAAGATTGCTCCACTTTCACAGAAACCGCTTTATGGAAAATGTGCACACCGTCTTCAATAATTCAGAGACTATAAAAGGCAGAACGGTCCCTGGAGACGGAGATCCTAGCATTAAGTTAATATCGCTCATCCACATCGCCCTTGCGTGATTAAATCAGTCCCTTCAACAAAAAGATGAGCCCAGAAGGATTGCCTCATCACTTCCTGACCATGGACAAGGATTTGAATCAAAGACTGACAGGTAATGACCCTCTTGGATCTGCCTGTCCCTTCAGCTCAGTCTCTCAACAGGTTTGGCTGAAGGCAAGCTGCGAGAGAAATTTCCCTGGGGAATTCTGTATTGCGGGAACTGTCGCGCAGGTGGGAAGATAAATAATGCATTGTCAGCACCTTCAAGAGTTATTCATTAGACACACTCCAGAGTTTTCCGGCCTTGTTCCACCTCCCGCCACCACCTCTCCAGTCCAGAAGCTATGCTCGCACACAAGAGAGAGCACCTTTGTTGCCACCATCCTGTCATTTTTCTCCTGATTCTAGTTTATAATATTTTTTGCCATCTTTATTACCTTTGACTTCTCTTAGCCTGGTCATAGGTAGCAGGAATCAGAAGCCAGGAACAGAGCTGAGGGGGCATTACTCAACACATGTCAGTGAAGAGTCTGTCTCTTGTGAAAGAAACTACAGTATCACCTCCTCGGAAAGGAGAGTAAGGGGGAACTTCTGTGATCTGGGCAGCACTGCCAAGGTGACAGCACTGTACTGAAATAATGCAAATGACGAGCCAAAGCCTCCAGCAAGCAGGAAGTGGAAAGTGACTGTGGCAACGCTGAAGCCATGGGAAGAGATGGGGACATCCCCAGAGAGTCACGCAGAAGGGCCAAGGCCCAGAGAGAGAAGGGGCCATTGTATAAGAATCTCGGCTGGAAGGCACTGCAAAACCTGTGCACATGCGATGCGAAATCCAATGGGAAATAGTTTCAAGCAAAACGATTATCACTGGAAAGATGAAAGGAAGTTATGCAAACCATGAAAGCCAGCAGCCAGAAGKAGAACCAGGTGGGATATCACCGCACCCACCCAAGCACTCTGCAAAGGGCAGTCCAAGGAAAGCCCACTCCACATGAGAGGCTCGTGTCACTCTTCATAAAAAGAGGATGCCCCTCGGGCGAGCTTCCTTTGTTACCAGTCTCAAAACTAAAAGATAGTTAACACATGGGTATTGCTAAACATCAAGAAGAAAGAAACTTATCTTTACATATGGCCTCCGCAGCAGAGGGTATTCGGGGAAGCCCGCGATTATCTAGCAGAACTGATAGGAAGAATATTTAAAAAAAAAAAAAAAGACATGTTGGGAGAAAAAATTGGAAGACTTTCACAGGATAGGAGCTATTTTAGCAAGGCCTGATACATCAAGACCTGAGGTTCACCAATAGGAAATGAGATATGTCATAGAAGTCATGAGCATGCGCACTTTCACCTAATTGTGCTGTTTAATGCAGGACAAATGGAGCAGAGAGGAGAATCAGGTGATTCTATGAGACAGAATGGGTTGCCAGGCTTAACCACTAATAAAAGGCACTAGAATTACTACTACTACTACTACTACTACTACTACTACTAGTAGTAGTAGTAGTAGTAGTAGTAGTAGTAGCACGCTAACCTCATAACAGATGACAAAGTCATAAGAAACTTTCACTACTAGAAAAGTAACAAGATTAGGATGACCACTGCTCCTCAATTAAAAAAAAAATTATACACTCATTTCTCAGATCTCTCCTTCCTAGGTAACATAATAACTAAGGACAGCAGGGTTGACCGAAGGAATCGCCAAGCCTTCTTCAACTGTCCACATAGCCAGGCTTGTACAAACCACATGACCTAGGAGAAGAGGCCTGAGAGGAAGCATGAAAGAGTTTTAAATGTAACGAACAGAGAACAGATTAGAAACACGGATGTCATATCACGAATTGAAACTATGTATTTCTAAAAGCCATCCAGTATCGCAGGATAAGTACAGACATCACGATGGGAGCCAACATTTGGACGACTGTTTGGGTTCTCCCTGAGATTCTACTGACGGAGGTGAAAAATGAGGGTCAGTATTTGCCAACAGCCTTCCAGTCAGAAAGCCAGACAGCAGAACAAAGCTCCCAAATGAGCCCGCAGAGAAGATTAAATTACAACCGAATTTCATAAAGAATTCATTGAATGCTTAAGCAGGCTTCTGGGTGGGTCAGACAGGGCCAGTCAGAAAATTGGGGTCATAAAGGGATAGGATCGGGGCAATAGAAGCTAAAATATAATTACAGAGTCAGTGAGTGAGAGAGACAGAAGAAATGGCTAACATTAAGAGACATTGTTTGGGGGTTTGGACAAATCATTTCTCTGTTAAAGGCATCTGTAGACCAATTTAGATTTCTTCCACTCAATTATATTCTATTCTTCATATTTTAGATTTCAATCTTAGTGGCCTCGAGGGAGAGGCTCAGGTGTAGGAATGCCTCTGAGCCTCCGGCATAAATACACTTCGCCCATACGTTATTAGAAGTAGAAGGCGTTCTTCATCTCCTTCCTTAAACTAGTCACTACCACCAGCTCTTTATCTAAACAAATTGCAGACATATTTCATTTCAACTTCATTTTTGAGAGCCATGTCCACAAAACCCAAAAGCAGAACTGATAATAAGATTAAATATCTACATGTATAGGATGCCAAAGGTTCATTTCATGCTATCTGATTGCTTTTGGGTCGATAATTGCAAAACCACATGTACTATAAAAAGCACATTACCCTATCATTTAAGAGAATCTTTCTTAATTTTTTGAAATCTGAAATAAAAAGTTAACCACAACTTAAGGTACTCATGGTTTTCATAGTTGCAAAAACATTTTTCCAAACTTTGATAATCTACCTACTGATAAAGACAATGAGGTTACTTTTTCTTTTTACAAAATCAGTAAGATCTTGTAAATGATGGTGTCCAGTGTTGGGGAAGGAGTATGCTTGCCCGGCTGGCATAACTAGATACAAATTTGTGTTCTGCAATAGTAAGTTTTTGGCCCAGTTAGTACCTTTTCAAATGACCTATAAGGAAACCTACCTCCAAAGGTTTGTGATGCTATCTTGCTTGCCAACTTGATAAGATTTGGGATCAACAGAAGGCCAAGCTGCTGGGCACCATGTCTGTGAGGGATCTTTTTGACCAGGTTATTTGAAGTGGAAAGATGCAGCCTACATGCAGGTGACATCAAGGAAGCTGTTTGTTTGCCTTCAGCCTTGTCAGCAGTTCATCCGCCATATTGCTACTTCTGCTACATTATTTAATGTCTATGAGGACCCAGCTTTGGGCTTCTAAGAGATGGGACTAAAGACCAGCAGCTCCCCAAGAATCCTCCAGACCTTCAGCACCAGACTGGGACTATGGAGACACCCATCTGGCCTCATAGACTGAGAGAAACTCAGAAACCGGGTTCTGAGCCTCTCTGGTGTGAGACAGTCATTGTTGGACTGCCCAGACTGTATCATGAAAGCTACTCTAATAAATCTTCTTTTAACACTTTCCATTCTGTAAGGTCTGTTCCTCTAGACAACCCTAGACATATAAAAAGATGAAACCCCAGAGATGTCCATTTATTATCTAGGTGGACATTTTGGAAGCATCTCTCTCTTCTAGAGAAACCCTGAGTGTCAGAACAGCCAATGCATTTCCCTTTGTTTCTTTTTTTATGCTCCAAACAAACTGGGTTTGGTTCCATTAGTTTTAACCTAGATGAGTGCACAAATTTTCCATGGATAAAACTATCTGTGTAGATATCATAGTGGAACAGGTTACATCCTTGTATGACGAAGATTCCCGGAGTCAGTACTCTTACTAGTAGGATTACATGTATGATGGATATGGGATAACAGCTCTCATTTATGGGCAAGTCAAATGACTACATGGGAGAGGAGAACCTGTGAGTAGCCATTAAAATAATGACTAAGCCACACAAAAAGGCTACAACAAAATCAGTAGCTTTCCTTTACACAAATCACAACCTATGGAGACACACAGTAATAAATAAACGGATAAACAAACAATCCTGTTCTCTTCCGCAACAACGACAAAATAGTTTATAATCGTGGACAAAACAATAAAACCTCTGATCATTATATTAGGGTTTAATACTAGCAACACTATAGCTAGCAATTTAAAATGAGCCAACAGCCTCTTTTCTTCCTTTATAAACCAGCTAGGTGAACCCTGTAGACTTTTGTTTTCAATGACAGCCTTTCTGATTTTGACTTTCTTTACATMCTAATCCACACCCAACCAGTGTCTTCCTCACTGCCCAGCTCACCCATCCTCTGCAAGTCCAGTTATTTTTCTCCCAAAGCTTCATCCTCTTGGCATTGTGACTGTCATTGAATCCATATTTCACACAAGAGGGCGTTCAGGTCCTGTGAAGGACCCCCTATGTACACTACACAGCACACATTTGGTACATCTGTGAGCCCATCTCAACTCTTCCCCAGCCCAGGGTGAATAAGGATTTCAATTCTCCTCATCTTCTTCTCTATCCAGTTTAAACCTCTGGAAGTCTCTAAGTTTGACTGCCCTTTTTTCCAAACATAAACAAAACTCAAAATAGGTCAATTTGCATTAACTTTAGCACATCCAAATTTTAGCAGAAAAAAAATGTATAATCAGATTGATCAATAATACAGCTTCTGACTAGCAATTTTACAGGATTATTCGAGATTCTAACTGTATTTGCTAAGATGCTTTCAATTCTCTGCTCACCTGACTATGTCTTCTCTCTGCTGGAATTCCTCAGACTTCACAGAAAACACAAGCTGGTAGATAGATTTAAACACCTGAGCATCCGTCTATACATTTAGCTCCACCGGTGTCCACCCATTGTTTTCTTCATGCTATTGAACAGGAGATGCCTCTCCTGGCAAAGATCAAACTCTCAATGATGGTAGGAAGCCCATTCTCTGTGCTCAGCTAACACCATCAGCCAACCCCCCACACCTTACTCTCAGCCTCCCCCTCACACCTCGATATTGCTAGATGTGTGTGAATATTTAAATATTAATAATTTCTATTCTCTCCATCATAAATCTCCACTTCCAATAAAGAGAGAATACTAGTACCTATCTCTGAGAAGTAGGATAAGAAAAAAATACATTTTATCCCAAAGAGTGAAACAAATGAGAAGCTCAGGAATCTACAAAAGAAGTGAAAAATTGAGGAAAAAAAGCAGAAACAAAAATACTGAAGCAAGCTAAATCCTACATCCACACCGCTACCCTGAACATACTCCATCTGTGCACACAGTCTGTGGTGTCTATGCAGCTCCCTGCAGAAGGAGGAGACACAGAAGTGGCTTCCAGACGGTCAGTCAGATGAAAGCCAGGCCATGCGACCTTCAGGACATACCCGAAGTCCTCACAGACTCAGCAGTGAGTTTTAGTGAAATGGTGATTCTTACAATAGAAATGTCATTCTTCTATCCTGTGTGACTCTAGGTCAATGGTGGGTGCCACTGGAGAGAGATTTTATTATTAAAATCTAATCATTCTAGGGGTTTCAGATCAGAGAACATCCCCATGTCCAAGAGCCCCAGTWTGGCTTGGGGAAATACCCACCCAGGCAAGTGTGGCAAGAGGGGGCAAAGTGTCCAGCCTCCAACAGACTGAAGAATGCAGGCAGTAGTAACAGGTTACCTCAGGCTGAGAAGAATATAAAGAAAAAGCCCTGCCCATATTTCATTATCTGAGAATGACCTTGGGGTTTGAAAGCTCTGATCCTGAGGTCGGTGGCTACATCAAATTCTGGAGGAAACACTCTTTGTCATTGACTGCTACTGAGCCTGAGAGCCCAGAAGTTCCACGTGAGTCTGTAACACTCACAGGGTCATCTCTTCGGCAGGCTGAGTAAACTCCAGACGCCTTGAGAGTCAGGAGGAAGGCCCCATGCCTGTTCAGTCACAGTGCTGTGGCTGTTTGTCTACACTGGCTAAAACAGCCAAGACAAGAGGTGAGGCCTGCACAGACTCGAGAGCATGAGAGAATCTGCCCACCACCTGAGTTCAAAGCTCTATAGCTTCAGAGACCCCAGATACACAAAGAAGGAAGCCATCCCCGGCCAGGACAGAACTGGGGACTCAGACAGCTGTACAGGACAGACTCAGAAATGGCATGCACCTAAGGAACCACAGCTCAACCCTTCACTGCATCCAAATAACTAGCAGTCACCAGCTAATGAAGACTGGGAAAGGCACAGCTAACACCTTCTGTGTTTCTTTCTTAATAGCATTTTTCTTCCAAATTTAGCAAGATTTTCACAGAACTGTATTTTTTTTTATTTTATATTTGTAATTCTTACTCCTCCTAGTATATACTCCTAATTTTTGTTAACGTGTTTTTCACATTTTTCCCCTTCCCTTCTACCCACCTCACCCCATAGTTCTCTAGCTCTAGTTTTTCCCCCTCCTCTCTTTAATTTGGCTAGATTTTGACTTTAACTTATTTGCTTTCTGAATATTATACTCGGCTTTTTAAAACCATTTAAATAATTTTTGAGATTATAATTATACCATTTGCCCCTTCATTTTCCTCCCTCTAGACTGTCCCATATACTCTTTCTTACTCTCCAAAATCCATTACCTTTTTACATTGTCATGTGTGTGTATGTGTGTGTGCATTTATGGGTGTGTCCTTAAATACATAAATACATCCTGCTCAGTTTATATAATGTTACTTATATGTATGATTTGAGGGCTGAACATCTGGTATTGGATAACAAATTGGTAGTGCTCTTCTCTGAGGAAGACTACCCTGCTCTCGGGATTCACTCCTGTAGTAGTTTGAAAAGGAATGGTTACCATGTATTGAAATGCATGATCCCCAGTTGGTGGAACTGTTTGGGAAGGATTAGAAGGTGTGGCCTTACTGTGTCACTGGGCATGTGTTACTGAGAGTTCGTTGTTGTCTCAAAACGTAGGCTCTCAGTTACTTCTCCAGCACAGTCCTTGCCTGTCTCCTGCCATGCTCCTTGCCATTCTGGTTATGGACTCACTCTCTGAAACTATAAGCAAGCTCCCAATAAAATGTTTTCTTTCATAAACTTTTTTGATCACCATGTTTTGACACAGCAGTTAAAAAGTAACTAAGCCTCCTCATCCAGAGAAGTTCTCTCTGCAACAGATGAAGACCCTAACGGATGAACACAACTGTTCAAAAAGTGTGGGTCTGGAGCCCAGCCCCAGATGCTACATCTACAACACAGCTCCTGCACCCAAGGCTCAGGGCTCATGGTAGAAGAAGGAGCAGAAAAGTTTTGAGAGCCAAAGGAGCAAGAAGTTTGCTGTGAGATTGTTCCTTCTAGAGGAGCTACACCCATGAAATCCTAAATATACAGCTGCCTAAGGAAGACCTGAACAGGGATGCCAGCAATGCTACTGTGGAGGAGGAAAAGCTGAGGATGCCTCAATTCTAAAAAGAAATATAGGCAACTAAGGAATACATTTTAACTTGTTTGTTCTCTCAATTGCATTTATTCTTCAAACCTTTTCACTATTTGAATTTTTTCCTGTTTTTCTAATCTCTTGTTTTCATCATGCACTGGATAGTTTTATGTCCACTTGACATAGACTAGAGTCATCTGATGGAGGGAACTACAATTGAGAAAATGTTTCCGTAATATTGGGCTATGGACAAGTATACAGGGTATTTTCTCAATTAGTGATCACTGGCGGAGGGCCCAACGCATTGTAGGTGGTACCATCGCTGGGCTGGTAGTCCTGGGTTCTATAAGAAAGCAGGCTGAACAAGCCATGGGGAGCAAGCCAGTAAGCAGCACCCCTCTGTGGCCTCTGCATCAGCTCCAGCCTCCAGGTTCCTGCCCTATCTGAGTTTCTGTCCTGACTTCCTTCAATGATGAAAGCAATGTAACACTATAAGTTGAATAAATCCTTTCCTCCCCAATTCTCTTTGGTCAAGGGGTTTCATCTCAGTAACAGTCACCCTGACTAAGACATATCTCTCTCACAATTTTCTTCATGTTCTTTCTCCTTTCATTTATTAACCTTAATTCTCAGCCTTTCTGTCTCCTCCTTTTCTCTTGCTCATTTACTGCTTCCACACTTACTCTAAACAGCATTTGACTTCATAGCACATCCCCCAGCACTCTACTGCTTTAGTGTTCATATTCATGTGTGGCTGTGATTGATTTTAAGTGTATACGTACATCTCCTATGGTGTATGTTGTTCCTGCCATTTCCCCTCTTGAGTGTTACTGTCAATTCAGCATTCGAAGATAGGCTTCTCAGTAAAATGCCCCATCAGTTCCAGAAGGGATATTCAAACCAATAGATGTACAAATTGCAACATGGAGACAGAAAAAGCAAATGTCTGTGGCTGTCCCAGAAGATCCCAGTTCCCCAACTAATGAGCTCAAAGACACTGAAACAGGAAAAAGAAAATCTAGGTGGACTGCTCCAAAGGATCCCAGTTCCCCAGCTAATGAGCTCAAAGCTATGGAAACAGGGAAAATGTCAAAGGATCCCGATTCAGCAGCTAATGAGCTCAAAGACAATGAAACTGGAAAAGTGTCAAAAGATCCTAATTCCCCAGCTAATTAGCTCAAAGATATGCAAACAGGGGAAATGTCAGGTGAAAATTTGAAAAGCTTACTTGTAAAAATGATGAACAAGCTGAAAAGCAGAGACAAACAGAAGAGTTCAAGGAAGACACAAGAAAGGAAAGAGGAGAGCATAGAGGAAACAGAAATTAGAAATATGGATTAAACGTCAATAACACAGAAGATAAATTCAGCAAGGAAATTGAGGCTCTGGAAAAGAATGGAATGCTGGTAGCTAAAATTTCAGCATAAACAACAAGAATAAAACAACAGAAAGCATCCCCAAAAGATATGGCCAAATGAAAGAAGAGAGTGATGCAAAGATACAGAAAAAGCTTCATTTGAATACCAGTAAGAGAACTGTGGCATATGCTTAGAAAGACAAACTTATAAACCATGGGATAGGAGGGGAAATGAACACTAGGGGACAGAGAGTGTTTTGACGGAAATACATTGAGCAGAGAAGTGCCCAAATCTACAAAACGAATAGATGTTCAAACACAGGTGGCATTAAGAACTCCAAATAGACTTGAACAGAGAGAGGACCCTCTTCAACACTAAAATCTGGAAATTTTAACTACAGATGTACTATGAAGGCAGACAAATCAGAACAACATGAGATCTCTTAGCACCATCAAAGCCAGTAAAATGTGGAATGATACAGTTAGACCTTGAAAGGGAGTAACTGTCATCCGAAAATGCCATTGTCAGCAAAGTATGCTGTTACAGCTAAGAAATGGAATTTCCAGATGAACACAAACCCAGCCAGCACTCCATGATATAGTTAATGGAATACTATGCACTGTAAATGAAAAAAGAGTCTCAATATTAAGAGCACAGTAGAGGATAAACCTGAGGGTTAGACCGTTGTAAACACATAGAATTTAGGAATTCAAGGATACAAAGTCCTCCCTAAGGAGTCTTCCTGACAGCTAATTTTATTAAACTGTATCTTCTCCCTCAGCCCAAAAAATTAAACCATGATTATCCAACCAGCTGAACATGCCTACCTGCTAACTATAGATAAGTAAGTGAATTACACTGAACAAACCAGACATACCAAAAAAAAAAAAAAAACCAAACAAACCAAAAAAGGATAAATGAATAAATACACAAATAAATAAAAGTCTTCCAAAAAAATAAAAATCTTCCAAAGTACATGTAGTCTGATGTTCCATCCTGTTGAACCTTTGTTAAGATTAACCATTGGTTGATAACCACAGAAGCCAAAAGATGCACGGGGCTCACAGACTTCTGCTTCATGCATCCAAGAACAAAGTCCATGATTTACCAACAGAAAATGCACCATCTACTTCTGGATTAAAACCTGGATTTTTTTGTCATGCCTAGTAATAAAAGCTTGTGATTATAGTCACACTGAGGGAGAGGCAGGAGGATCAGAAATTCAACTCCTGCCTGAGCCACAGAGTGATTTCAAAGCCAGCCTAGGCAATTTAGTAAGACCTTGTCTAGAAATTAGCAAGGAGTTGCTTAGAATGTATCTCCTTGGTAGAGCACGGCCTCACATATATAGGGTTTATGGTTCAATCCCTCATACAACAATTAGGGGAAAAAAGCAGGTAAACTTTTTTATGTATAATGAAGGTTTCATGGCTTTTTCCAAAGCCATGTCATTTAGATTATATATTTCTAATACTTCTTGTATCTGTGAGACAGGAAAATACCACTCTCAGAATGAAAACCAAAACACATTCTCTTTAAAACCAGTGACAGCCAGCTTTTACATCCACTACTATCACAAGTCCCTGGTAGTCACCGGGTGACCTGAAAGCTTCCGATCCAACCTCTGCTGGAGCTTGTCTCAGGAGAGCCACTCCTGGAGCCTAAACTCCAAGGACACCTTACCTCCTCTTACCTCTGATGCAGCTCACTGTAACAGACTAGAGGACATGGAAGGATTGCTCCTAGCAAGATGCTACTGCCCTCCAGACAGTTCCACACAGAAGGAGCTTGGGATGAGGTAAACAAGGCAGACCACATCTATGCCTTGGTAGTTACAATGTCACTCACCCTGCCCTACCTGCTCACCCCCGCCACTGCTATGCTAAAATTATAAGCTTGCCATGGAGATGTGAGAATGAAGAAAACACAGTTCAATGACAGCCAGCAAGACACCTGCAATGCTAGTGGTAGCAGTATCGGCTAAAGTTCGATATCAAAGTTGTCAGCCAATAAGGCGTATAAGAGATTACCTGTATGACGAGCATGTAATCACTTCATGAGCAACTCTCTGATTGGGCCAAGGGAACATGTGTTGAATGTATGGACCCTACATTGGCTCAGCCCATAATAGCACGTAGAGTCGAGCAAGCTCATAAAATTACCTCAAACATTTTATTTTCTGTAAATCCTATTAACAGATCCCAGACCAGCAGATCAGTGGTTTTCATCTCTTTGAAGCCCTCCCACTCTTGGAAGTTTTCTCTCTCTTCCTGAATTTTTCTCAATAAAGCCTGATTCCACTTTGCCTACACCTAGTTCACATGACCTTAATCTTCACTTTGATGAGACAAGAAATTCAAGAGCCATCATCTTGGGTTGACTTCCGGTGTTCTCTGAGGCACTGGCACACTAATTCCCTTGGTCATATCCATCCTGGCCAAGAATACTCCACTGTTCTCAAAATCCACATCACTACTGCACATCTATAAACACATACATGCATACATATCCACAAGGGGGAGATGGCTGTGCAGGTAGGAGATCTGGCTGCTCTTCCAACGGACCTGAGTTCAGTTCCCAGGACCAACATGGTATCTCACAACTATCTGGATCTGACACCCGTTTCTGGTCTCCAAGGGAACTGACTTATAGTACACATGCTAGCAGAACATTATGTGCATAAAATAAAAATACACGACAATCATTTTTAAATTATACATTAAACTCTTAGTCCTGGCCTCTTTCCCAAAGACAGTTAATCACCAACCTTCCCTATACCCTGGGATGGATAACTGTGTCTACTTCCTTGATGAAGAACCTTGGAAGGATCTTTCAGGGGTTTTTGCTTGTGGTTGTGTCAAATAATTAGAAAATCCTCCAAGCATTATCTCTAAAACATATCCAGTCTACCACTCCCCAGCACTTCTATGTAATGAGGCTGTTCTCAGCACCCTCCCCTCTCCTCCCCTCCCCTCCCAGCTACAAACAAACCTCAGACCCTCAGAAGCTGGGCTGCTCTGTCCAGTGGCATGTTTTCCTTAGACCCTGGACCTCAGGTGAAGCCATATTTTTCTTAACGTCTGGGTTTTCAGTTTTGTTGGTCTGAAAATTGTTTCCCTCCCCCTTTCCCTAGTTAAATGCCATTTTTCTATCTGATCATGCCACTTTCTTGGGAATATTTTTAACCTCTTTACAGTGGAATTTCATCTACTCTGGGTGCTTTAACACAACCATAACCCTGTGGTACAAACATCAATCCTTTATTCCTCCAACCTCCCATGCTTATCGGGTCTGTTCGGACCAAGAGAAATCTGACCTTGCTCACCACTGCAGTCTCAATGCTACAAAGGCCAAATTCCTAATTCTAATATTTCTAAAGAGGGTGAAAATTTTATATGCAAATACACGATCAGAGTTTTGCTGTTGCTGTTTTCATCTCATATTGCTATTTTGGGGACGATTCTAAATTGCGAAGCTCCAAAATGAAAACTAATAACCAAGATAATTAATGCAGTTCTTACATCCTATACCATGTCCTGTGCATTGTCTTCCTCATGCCATCTCCCTCGGCATTTAGAAACCGTGGTCCGAAGGCAGCAACACACTAAATAAACCGGTGAACAAGCACAACGTGAATCCTGTTCTGTGTGATTCCATCACCCCGCCCCTTCCCAACTAACAAATCAAAGTGACCTTTGCTGAGATTCAGGGCCTGAGAAAGGCGGAAGGTAGACTGCAGGCACAGACATAAATGGACAATTCGTATGGCTGCTTTGGCTGTGAAATGCTCTAACTTTTTATCAGGAAGGTTAACTCTTTTATCGGTTCAAGAGCTTGTGTATCCATGAGGTCGTGTGAAAAGAGTGTTATCCTTTGCGCTTCTCTTCTTCCAAGCATAGTAATTAGCCTCCAAGTCGAACAATGGCAATTCAGACCCCAAGGAGGCTCATGGCTTGTGTTTTCTCACAAATGATTATACAATAAACTATGAAAGCCAGAATCCAGCTCAATAGGTTTGAAAGGGCTAGGAGAAAAGAGAAACTAACCATGGCCGTCGGTCTCACTGCGGACATACATTTGTATGTGTTACCTAACCTCTCTAAGATCTTGGAAATCATCTTTAAAGCACAAGTGGCAAGGATTACAATTTTAAAAGTATGGATTAGTGAGAGAATTGTCAGAGAGAAGAGGAATGTAAGCTCACCCTTAAGTTTTCTTGTGCTTTACACTTGATCATTTTCACTTATAAAACATGCAATGCAGAAGACAGACGCCAGTGTCTGTGGGCGCTGTTGGTTACAATCTGGACGAGACGCTTTCATCCAACCAGGAGCCCGTACACTTCATCTCAACAGGCGCACTCAGTGTATACTATTATGATATTCTGCACAGAGGCAGCAAAGCACAAAGGATCTGAGAAATAGGAGAGATGTAGACTGTTCTACAAGAGTTTAGAAAGAAATCCTCTCTAATAAAAAT
>BDUI01000643.1:96983-126734 GCA_002335545.1 Apodemus speciosus | reverse complement strand
AGAAAAGAAACAGCCAGAAGGGGTGGGCACCTGAAATGAAACAGTGTCCTCCTTGCTCACGACGACATGTACAAGACCTCCCGACAAGAGGAAGGGCCAGAGGAAGCCCCAGGAATGATGGGGAAGGCACTCCTGAGAAGCTGGCGGCGACTGATGGCCACAGGGAGAAGCCAAACCGTTACTTAGGGATGTGGGCAGTGAGGGGTTACTCACGCGCCGACGGGTGATAATACACCGTGTACATACAGGCAACATGGAAATGGACTTGTGGGTAATGAGGAGGAGGGGAGGGACGGGAAGAGGAGGGGAGGAGCACATATGGGGAGGAGTGCATACAGCACAAGTACACATCAGCAAGCACACGGAGTTGGGAGGGGAATGGGGGACACACTGGAGCAGGAAGGAACGGATCCAAACACAGTATAGGAATGTACAGGTATTAAATACTGAATAAAAAGGAGTGAGTGCTGTATGGAAACACAACTGTGAGAGGAACTATGAAATGTTCYGTGATGACCATACAGACGGACTGACAGGAAGACAGAGGAAGGGATGCTGAGCAGACACTGCAACATGAGGATGTGCAGTCTGTAGCCTGTCCCTGCCACTCAACAGTATTTACTGTCAGACAAAGAATGGAATGTTGAAAAAGTAAATAAATTGCAAGTTTCAGTCCTCACATAAACACAGATTTCATGACCACTGGGACTGGGGACAAGAGACACAGAGCTGACTGGAAGCTGCAGTCTTGGCTTCCACAGGCACGGCCTCCAACAGCGGACGGAYGCAGCGCCTCATCATTCCCTGTGGCATCTGCCTCGTCTTCTCTGGGGTGATGAAAAACTGAATCTGAGTGGTGCGGGACTAGTGGAGCRAAAAAGACGAGACAGGTGGAGGCCAAAGGGAAAGAACACTGTTAATGTTAAATCTGCCGTCTGGCAAAGGAGCAAATCCTCTGCAGCCAGTATCCGTTACGGGTATCTAAGTTATGTATCTGAGCTGAAATGGCCACTTCTGCCTAGAAAGCAGTGAGTATGCA
The DNA here is from genome assembly GCA_002335545.1 of Apodemus speciosus. Classification (NCBI taxonomy): domain Eukaryota; kingdom Metazoa; phylum Chordata; class Mammalia; order Rodentia; family Muridae; genus Apodemus; species Apodemus speciosus. The sequence continues at coordinate 125,695 of BDUI01000643.1, read as the reverse complement.
TCGGCACGTATCCGGCAGAGAATTTCATTTCGACACTCATACTATATGTACACAATTTTATTTTTAAGGATAACAAAGGAATGAGACTATACATCCTTCACGTGTACTTCTGGTGGGGCTGGTCCTCAACCTTACGGGTAGATGAATCCTTTCATGAACAAGGCGCGGGGGGGGGGGGGGGGGGGGGGGGGGGGGGGGGGGGGGGGGGGGGGGGGGCGGAGACCGCCATTCACGAACAGCCGATGTGATTCTGGTGAGCTGGTCACTGCACTGTGTGGATTGACAATGTAGGGAAGGATGACAAACGCCCGGGAAGCCCTGAGACAAATATCAGAACTAGAGCGGTACTGGAGAAAGGGCAGAAGTAGGTTTGGATACCTACTATTTCATTTCCACAGCTCCTAGGAGTGACGTGTGTGTCTTATTTGCAAATTAATTAGGCAATGTCACTTTACTTTCACAAATACTGCTTTAAAATCATCCTGAGTTCATAGAAATGATAAAGGAGAGAAGACTAATTTTATTGCATCTGACCTTAGAGTCTCTGAGAACTCTTGTGAATTCTCATTATCACTGATTTTTCAGTATCTAAACAAAGATATGCTCAAGACTATTATCTGCTAAATATAGGCACTGAAATCTTTGGGGATTCAGGATATAAGAAAATWTGTTAGTGAGAACAGAAGACATGAGTCAACATACAACTTATAAAGTTGTAAGTATAAAGGACATTTATAAAACAGGAGCATTTAGACACCTGCTCGAGGAGGAGGGCAGGATTTGGTTGCTGTCTTCAGGTACTGTGTGAGCCGTGGCCCAAGGGAGGACAGCACCCTTATGAAGACTTACTGCAGAACACTGCCACGGAGAAAGCCACTAAGTGAAATGTCCTGCACACAGTCAAAAGAGAAAGTCAGCTAGTTAAGTTACAGCACAGTGGACTAGGAAAGAGCGAACGCCAGGAGATCGGGAGGGTGGGCCAGGAGGCCTCTACTCAGAGGGCTCTGCATAAGGGCAAAAGGTAAGTGTATTTTATCCTGAAAGCAGCAGATACTGCCTGAGGAGTGATGACACAGGACGGCCACAGAAAATCTGCACTTTCAATGTAAGCATTCGAGCATTTAAGTCAACAGCTCAGCACTATTAAGTACATTCAGACGGGCATGTAATTATCAGAATCTACGTTCAGAACTCTTTTCATCTTGTAACACAGAAACACTAAACCCATTAAACACAAACTCCTGGACCAGTGAGATGGTCAAAGACTAAACTGACAACCCACAAAGTGGAAAGAGGGGAACAGTCTCCCAAAGTGTGCTCTGACGGCCACACGTGTGTGAATTGAGCCCAAGCACACACACACATGAATCTGTCTTACAAAGAATCAAACTTGTTTTAGCTACCACAGATAACTAACCTAGGGGTTCATATATTTAAGACTCTTAATTCAAATATTGAGGCATACATCCACAAATGGAATGGCTGGATCATATCATAATTCTGTAATCTATGCTTAGACATGGCAGCTCTGTCATTTATATTAACATTTTTAAAAGATGGCATTTGCTACACARAACAGAAATTTATATAATTACAAGAGTAGAATGCATTCAACCTTAAATAATTTTCAAGCAGGCTCTATGTCTATAAACTCTAGTCAGAACTACGTGTGTTCCCACTACCAGGAAAACTACGTACTTATCAGTGACTCTGACGAGGAAGCCTGAGATGAGTACTGTGCTCTCAAGGATGGACATACAAAATATCTCAAGAAATTTCAGACTATACATGAAAAAAGCTAATGAGGCAATTTTATAAAGCTTTTAATCTCGAAAATAATGAGTAAAAATGCAGAATTTTATGTTCACTTTAATTAAGCAATGTTATCATAATACATGCTGGCACATGTATTACTCAAAAGTACTTAAGATTATATGAAATCATATATTGTTATGATTAAATTCTAAGATTAATTAAAACTTGACTTAATACTCAATCTCTGTATACTATAACCTTTATTGAGTTGTTTACATGCTCTAATATGGTGCCTCAGATCTGTCTGAACAGTTGGCAAAAGAAGGATGTCTGTAGTTAACTTTCAGTATGTGCTCCTCATTATGAGTATGATAAGTTTTAGTGAGGAGTGTTTTAGTGAGGAGTGCTAATTCTGTTTAGCAGTATCAGTGCAGATTCCTCACTAAGAAAAGAGAATTAGGGCTTTTTCACATTCATCCACATGGTTTTTTTGTGCAATGCCTTGAACCTGTTGGACACTTTAGGTCAGATGACACAGTTTAAAAGTACAGACAAGTGCTGGAGAGATGGCTCAGCGGTTAAGAGCACTGACTGCTTGCTCTTCCAGAGGTTCTGAGTTCAATTCCCAGCAACTACATGGAGGCTCAGAACCATCTGTAATGGTATCTGATGCTCCTTTCTGGTGTGTCTGAAGACAGCTACAGTGTACTCATATACATAAAATAAATAAATCTTTTTAAAAAGTTTAAAATTTGAAAGTACAGATAAGTGGCTTTTAGAAATACAGTACCACCAGATCTCCAATGACATAAAGCAAGAGATCTGTGTCACATTGTACGGAAGGTAAGAACAGGCAGTGTGTGACATGCAGAGAAGCCAGCAGGAGCTCAGAAAAAGGTCCTGTTGTTTACACTGATGGGACTGTCCTTGGAAATAATCCTAAGGGAGACCCAATAGCAGCTGGAGAGAGCAGCTGGGGAGAAGAGCAGCTGGGGAGAAGAGCAGCTGGGGAGAAGAGCAGCTGGGGAGAAGAGCAGCTGGGGAGAAGAGCAGCTCTTCCACCAGCCTTGGCTCAGCGGTGGCTGATGAAGAGCACAGTATTTGTCTGGGGCCCTGTAAAGGGCTGTCGAGATACTCAGTGAGCCTCTTAGAGACACCAGAGGACCTTGGCCAAGCTCTGATGGGGCTTACCATATTCTGAGAAATATCTCTTCTGAGAAAACAGATCAAGGAAAAGAGCGAAAGGTAAAATGTAGCTGAAGGTGTCCTGGATAAACAAAACCTGGACTTAATGGAAGTTGGGATGTCAGGGTTTCCCTTGCTTTATGTCAATAAGGAAGTCAAAAGCTTGGAATCATTAGAATCTGGATGAATTTACCATATGAGCAACTTAAACATTAATGATACATCTGAAACTAATTCTATAGCAAAAAACCGATCTAGTCAGAATGCAGAATACATGATAGCAATCTGAACAAAAAAGAGCAACAAAGAATTTCAAGTAGCCCAGCAGGCTGAACAGATCCACACCCATGACCTCCGCTTGTAGGAGGTGAAGCAGGAGGGGCTTAGTTCCAGGCCAGTGTGGTCTACAAAGAAACACACTGTCTCGAAACAAAAGGAACAGAGCTCTAAGAATTACCTTGCAATTTTACCTTGTAACAGAAGATGTCAGATGAAAACAATTAAACGGGAGCCTCTAAATACTAGAGAGCGAGAGAGCAGACATGGCCGTTTTCCTGTAGGATTAAGGAGGGCTTCTTTACCATGATCCCCGCTCACCTAAGGCTAAACTTCAGATTTGTTGAGAAGAAGTAGCTCTTGCCCACTGTATCATGCAGGCCAAGGCCTTGGCACACAGGAAACACTGTCTATTATAGTGCCAGGGAAACTAGATTGACATCCCTTTAGCTGGGGTACCAGAAAAAATATCTAGAAAGGTACCCATTAATTTCTCAGCAAAACTTGGTTATAAACTGTAGTGATGTCAATGAAGTAGACTAGGTGTGTACACAATTTGAATTCCCTGCATACCACTACATGTATCTGGATACCACCACTCAAGAGGCCCTAAGCTGGCAAGGAAGTAGCCCACTGGCAGGATGAGCTAAAAGAAACACTAAATTGAATGCTGGACAGATGACTTAGTAGTTAAGAGCAGAGGCTGCTCTTCCAGAGCACTCAGGTTCAATGTGCAGGACCCAGAAGGCAGCTCACAACTGTCTGTAACTCAGGCCCGAGACTTGGACTCCCTTTTCTGGCCTCCATGTGCACTGCACACACGTAGACAAACTTGAAGGCAAAAAACACCCATATACATAGAATTTAAAGAGAGTCAGACACAGGGAGAAAGAGGAAGGTTAAATGAGGAACAGAAATCTCTGCTCTTGTAGGACACTGTCCCTAGTCTCTTGGGTCTTTGCTATTATTCTATTTCTGTCTGACAGGCCCTCTCCAGCAGCCTGGAATTTGCTATGTAGATCAGGCTGGCCTAGAACTTAGTCTGGTTTTACAGGAATCCTGATCAAAGATCAGAACCCTCTCTTTAGAAGGCCTAATGTTATACCAAAGAGCAAGACATTTAGTGCACAGAGGCAATAAACTGAAAACCTGCATACAGAGACAGAACCAGCTCAGAGTGGAAACTGCTCAATCTGCATGATGGTGTACATCATGATGTTATCTGCTCAATCTGCATGATGTACATGCTTCATATGAGTGTGCGTGTGTGTGTGTGTGTGTGTGTGTGTGTGTGTGTGTGTGTGTGTGATATGCCCTAGGTTCAATGTTCATCACTTAAGAACTAAAAGAAACAAAAAGCTTATTGACCCATTACTGTTACTACCAATTATATTATTTGTACAGGTCCTCTGGGTTTTAACTGGCCAAGACATCTAATCAAACGTCAGCACTAGACTATAAAAATATACACTTCTGGTAGCTTGGCTTCTAAAATATTTCCCTTACATATTATATTGGTCCTCTTTGTCCGCGTTCTTCAGGAAACAGCTCACCTTATCTTTGATTCTGTCGGCTCTGGTGGCCACAGGCTGGCTTTTGTTTTGCTCCTGATGGCATTTCAGGTTTCCTCCACCTGAGCCTGTGCTTTGATTCTGTCCCATGGAACTTGAAGCAGGAGTGGATAGTACAGATGTGTGGATACCAGGTACAGATGCTGCACTGTTTCCATTAACTGACCCATTCATACCTTGAAAATAAACAGATTTATAYATTGGGACAGTGTTTGGCCAGAACAAGGAGTGGAGAATATATTGGTCGTGTTTGTGTAACTGAGTGAAAACAGACAGACACTAAAGTGTCTTCCATATAGCATTCCTCTATATGGAAGATTCATAATGCACACAGCACAAATCAGTACAAACTAATCCTCACACTGGGCCTGGGAGGGGTTTATTTTAAAGGGTGAGAGATCAAATTTTAGAGCTTGTTGGAGGGTGACCAATACACAACACTATGAGCATATTAAATTCAATGGAATTATTCACTAGCATTAAACTGAGTGGCTACCACAGACATTAAACAAACATGTTTAGTAAACAAATTACTTGTAAGCATTGTCCTTTTAGAAACACTCAATATGAATAAGCAATGGGCTAGCTAAAACACTGCAACTTCTAAACGCTCTTGTAACAATACTTAGAGACCACAGAGATACTGATCATTTAAAAGAAAAACACAGTAGTAGGGTTGTGGTTTGGATAAACTAAGCCTGAGGTGAACCTGCGTTCTATCCTGAGTTCTGTGTAAGAGGTAATGACACACAGAGGCGGCTGTAGGATTGGGCTCAGACCCTGGGTAATTCACATCAGTATTTCCTAACACAAGTATTTATTTAACCTTGATTGCAAAATCAGGAGACTTGTGATATGGAAGAATTGTTATAAGGACCAAAAAAGATGATATAGAAGAAACTAGCACAAGGCTGGACAAATGTTCTGAAAACCAAACTGCTGCAAGGAGGTGTAGGGCAGGCTTCCAGTCCTTCACTGGCGCCCAGTGAGTACCTTTCTCAGGACCATTTCGACTGCTCTTCCCAGAAGTCCTTGAATGAAATGATGAATCGTGATTCTGGGCTGGAGGAGCAAACAGTGGTGGAATTCCCAGTAATGGTGGAAAGAAGGGCGCTCCTGCACGAGAGTGACCATCTGTGGTTCGCCACCACTCTGCACCTCAAAACCAAGCAGAGCAACAGGAAGAACTGAGTGAGCTTTCATAATTCAGGCAGTGACTATCTGTTGCATTTTATTGCAGAAACAATGTTTCAAGTTTCTTCTAAGATAGAACTGCTCAAATCACATAGCTCTGAGAACCTTTTCACTGTAAACCTGTAATTTTAATTTGTATAATCATCTCCCTTATTACTAGGCCATGCATGATTCAAGAATCTTCCCTTAACTCTTTCCTAGATTCAAGCCAAAAAGGAAGTTATTTTACAATATGTGTGTGTGTGTGTGTGTGTGTGTGTTCACTTAGAATATAAAAAGAACCATTTAGCTTTATAACCTACAGCATCTATTTACTGCATCAGGAAAGGAAAAGAATTAAGTCTGTATACATCTAAGAATTTAGATTTGAAGTTCCCATCTGCAGCCTCGTAAGATTTCCCTCCAGTCATATACAATATCAATCTGGCTTCACAAATCAGGGGGAGGGGAAATTAATACTATCAGGTAAATCTAGCACATCTCAAATGTATTTCTGGATGAAGTAATTCTATAACTGAACAAAAACAAACATATAGAAATAAGTTCTCAAAGAAAATTTCCAAAACACATAGTTTTTAATTAAAAATCTAGTCTTATAAAGCTTCTAGCTTTAAAATTTATAAAGACAGCTTGAGTTTTCCTTACATTTCTCATGAATTACAGCTGATAGTGATTTTTTTTAGACATACAAAATAACCAAATTGAAAAAAAAAATCACTGAATGAAATTCAGATAGTCAAACAGTAGTTCTTCATTAAAATTCTTAGGGGGTGGGGAAAGAGCCAATTTTTATAAAAATGCATTTTTCAAGGAAAAGTGTAGATTAAAAAGAGATCTGGAAAGCCGGGCAGTGGTGGCTCACGCCTGTAATCCCAGCACTCTGGGAGGCAGGGGCAGGCGGATTTCTGAGTTCGAGGCCAGTCTGGTCTACAGAGCCAGTCTTGAAAAAACCAAATCCAACAAAACAACAAGAGAGAGAGAGAGAGAGAGAGAGAGAGAGAGAGAGAGAGAGAGAGAGAGAGATCTGGACCAGGCAGTGGTAGCACAGGACTTTAATCTCAGAGACAGGCATATCTCCACGACACCAGCCACTCTGGAGACTGAGTTCCGGGCCAGCCAGAGAAACCCTGTCTCAAAAGACAAAAAATGGGGGAGGGGGTAATTTGGTAATCATTCAAAGAACAGTCCTGTATTGCCTCATACCACATCCTGGAAACAATCTTCAACTGGCTAATCCACTAAATTTCAAAGTTAGTTCTCTTTCATACAAGTCTCCTAAACAATATGGCATTATTTCTTTGACTGGAACAGACACAAGAACATTAGACGCAAACACCCACATAGTATTAAGAGATTGTACTATAGGATCTTTAAAAAAGAACAAGCCTTCATTATGTAAGGGTGAAACGTTCAAGGCCACTGTCATTCCCAGAGGTGTCATGAACAAGGCAAGCAAAACCCTGCAAAAGCCATTGCTGCAACTGTGGACATTTAGTGAATGGTACCCTGAGCACTAGGGACTAGAGCTCCAACAACTGTGAAAACTGCTGTCACTCAGCCACGCCTAGATGTATTTAGATGGGTAAAGGGAGGGATTGTTTTGGGGGAGGGGAGCATCTGCACAGCTCCTTCCTCTCTGCAGACATAAGTTTTAGTTGCTAAAAACAGACTCCAGCTATAAGGTATTGACCTCTAACCCATGTTTTAAGGTTGGACATAAGGAGTTGGTCAAAAACTAAATTGTCAGAGCACAAGATTCAAATGTGATAGGAATAATCAAACTCAGAAAAACATTACAATGTACCTCAGAATGTGATTGGCAGGTAGGTACACAGCAGGCATTAGGGAAAGATCATAGGGAAACTGCTGTGAGAGGCTAGCTCAGAGACAAACATACAAGATCAGTTAGACAAAATAAAGGACCATTTTTGAAGATAAATGTCTGATATTATTTCAAATGAAATTACAACTTTTCAGTGAAAAGTTTATATAGATTTGAAATTGAGGAAAATAAGAAACACATTTTAGTCACAAAATAACTTACATATCAAATGGAAGATATTCAACAAAAGTAACATAAGTGGTGCAAGATGAACTTCTAAGTAAATTCAAAATCCCAAGAAATGCTGCAGCAGCCACAGCAGCCATTTCCAGGGAGGAGTGCTAACGTTTCAGACTATCCGCCAAATCTTGATTTGGTTCTGCAGTGCATTTCTCTGCAGCGTTGTTTGCTGGCACCACGGTTTCACTATTTAGCCCAGGCTGGTATCAAATTTGTGATCTTCTGCCTTCCAAGGCTTACATTCACCTACCTGCAAACCTGGCTCTGATATGGCAGAATTTTAAAATCACTCATATATAAAAGCCTGATATAACCCCAAGCTTCACAGATTATAGCATTAAAATGTAAACACAAAGAATTTCAAATGTTTTAAAATGAATTTCATAAAATATTATTTCGATATATGATAAAAATTAGATTATAGTAATATCCAATATAAGTTTACATTTATTCTTTGAAATGAAAAATACCTTAGATGTATATATCTTCATAAAAAAAACTATACCTTAGTTAAAACTGCTAATAGTATCTATCTTCTTGTGACTTCCTCATATTTATGGGGAGACTTTTTTCCTAAAGTGTCCATTTGGTTACCCTTCTGAATTATAATGTATGTATTTAAGTTATTGTACCAGAGTATAATTAAAAAGTGGGTTCTCTAAGAGCAACCATTTTTGAAGATAAATGTCATTCCATGTTGCAAAGAAGTGTGCACAAATATGCACATTTTACCACTAATGCTGCTGCTGCACAGTCCCCTAGCCTTCAGCAGCCCATACAACAGTGCTGGGCTGTCCTCCAGAGCACTGCTGGTGAACAAGGGGATGCCTGACACAGCAGGTTCCAGAAGCATGTTGCTTCTTTACGTCGATGTTCTTAAATACTCTGTGTGTGTGCACATTCATTCATGTATATGTGCATGTACAGGTCAGAGGGCAACAAGAGGGAATGGGTTATCTCCTTGTACCACACAGGTCCCATGAATTGAACTCAGGTCAAAAGGCTTGGTAGCAAGTTTTCCCACTGAGCTGTCTTGTTGGTCCCTAGGTTGGTTTTTATATTTTGGAAGTATCATCACATACGAGTTATTTTTTAATATTGATTTGATCATCTTTTCAATATTTGGTTTTAATACAGTATTTATAATATAGTTTAGAAATGTTCAAAAGGGGTCCTATAATAAACTATCACAAAACAATAAAAGTACTGAAGATATCAGTAACTCCTTAATTACTGTTTGTTTTTTTTGTTTTTGTTTTTGTTTTTTTTTTCTGAGACAGGGTTTCTCTGTGTAGCTCTGGCTGTCCTGGAACTCACTCTGAGACCAGGCTGGCCTCGAACTCAGAAATCCGCCTGCCTCTGCCTCCCAAGTGCTGGGATTAAAGGCGTGCACCATCACCGCTCGGCTCCTTAATTACTGTTAGCCATTTAGATTTTATTTCAAGCTCTTTGATTTCAGGAGGTAGCTGTTGATATTGAATAACCATGTTAAAAACAGAACAAGCCAGGTATGGTGGTGCTCAAGGGGCAGAAGAAAAGGCAGGTACATCTCTGGAAGTTTGAAGCCAGCCTGGTCTACATAGAAGAGTTCCAGTGTCTACATAGTGAGAAAAATTTTAGTTCCTATTAATATATTAAGGAAATATTATTAAGATTTGGTCAAGACTCTGTCGACTCACAAAACTTTCCCACCATCCCCTCTTCAAGACAATAGAATTAAAGAAATAATGTGCCTCAAGAGATAATACTTGAAATCCATAAGTAACCACAAGTAATACATATAGTAACCTTCTATTTCTCTCTATAGCTTCAAAAGATATTTGGGTTCTTTTTAAGGAAGCAGTAGATACTTTTTCAGCCATTAAAGTGGAAAAACCGTGAATTAGGCAGTCTGGACTAATGCGTGCCAGACACTGCAGACAGCTCTACACAGGCTTGTCTCCCCAGTCTTTAGGCAGCCCTAGAAAGCAGGCAATGTTTTAAGTTTACAGGTTTGAAAACCCAAGTCAGTTTCTAGGTGGAACTGAGCTCTGGCAATTTAAAGTGTCCCAGTAAAACTCATTTCCTTACTGAAAAGTAACATTAATCACTGCATAATACACTTAAATCAGGACTTCCAGGAAAATTTGTGTGAGCTCAGCTACTGTGTGTCCAGTCTAAAGAATCCCATCTCACGCTGGCCCTGGCCATGCACAAGAGCCAACTGCCTAACTGTTGAGGAAACGTATTCCAAATATGTTTTGGAAACAGTTTTCAAATGGGGAAAAGTACAGAAAATTAAGATTGAGCCTCCACTTACTAACAAAGTGAGGAAACACAGAAACCTAAGTGCAGGCTCAGACTATAAGGTACTTTTTCCCAGTGCTGGGTGTCTAACCCGGGGCCGCATATATGCTATGCAAGAATTCTACCACAGAGGACATTGCCAAGCCAAATTAAATACTTAATTTAAAAATGAGATAATGGGACTGGAGAGATAGTTCAGTTAAGCACATGCTACAAGAGCATGGGGACAAGACCAATCCCATGTAGAAAGTCTAAAAGTCAAGCACACATCCAGGCACAGAGACAATCTGGAGTTTGCTGGCTGGCCAGCCTTGTGAACCAGTGAGCTCCAGATTCGGGGGAAACCCTATGTCAAAAATAAGCATTCGAGTGACTGAGGAAGATACCTGACTTCAAACTCTGGCCTTCCACAAATATATTCCCACATGTGTACCCACACATGTGTTGTGAGCACATACAAACACACAGAGACGCATGAAAATGTACACATATACATTGAACACACACACTCAAAGCTGAGAAGAATTAAAACTGTACACTCATAGTACATTTTCTACATCCAATACTTTGGTAAGTGAACCAGAAACACTTGCCTTAATTATTCCGTCCTATGACAAGTGAGTATCTAATTGAGGGCTGCATGCTCTAACGCGCATACCGAGCTCTGGTTTGCCGCACATGGTAAAACAGAGCCAATTCTTGCCCCAGAGTCAAGCACACTCCACTCTGCTGCTCGGTTAAATAAACAGACACTGCCTGGGCATTCTCAGGCTTTCTCCTTTCCTTCAACACCATAAAGGTTGTTTACCTGGAAAAGATGTTAGTTGGGGATGTGCGGCTAAGGCTGTGGGTGTACCAAGTGTCCCCAAACCACCAAATTCTGAATGCCCTGAGCTGGCCGAATGTAGACCAAAGCCTGGGTGGCTGACCACTGGGAAGGCACTCGGCACTGTGGACAGGTTAAACGGCTGATCCCCAGCTGCTCTGAATAAATGTCCTGGAGGGGAAAAAACACACTTAAAGTCGTTTAGATAAAACATGAGCATTACCTGCATTCATGAAGCTTACAAAAATAGTTATTCAATTTTTATATTATATTTTCWTAAGTTATACTCTTCAAACCCTACAGAATGTTTCTAGAAACACAAAACCATTTTCAGTTTACTCAAAATGACTAGAAGACCCTCAGTAGTTTGAACTTCAGATGTTAGAACAGATGCTAAGAAAATAATTTTTGTATCTGAACTGAAGAAGTGGTCAGTTTTGTCAAAACAGGTACATTGATGTGACATCATACTCTTTTGTTCTTGAGAAAAATAAAAAACAAATCTAACACTGAAAATCTAAGAAATGGACCCAACTCGATTACCAAGTAATCATTCAAATGATCAGACTTGGTGCAGAGATGTCACTTTCATGTACAAAGTCAAAGTTCTGTTCTGATACTTCGTTGAGAAGAACATCCCAATTCCCAAGGCAGCTTGTATCAGTGTAGTCAAACGGTGTCAAAGACAGCACAATTAATGCACTTACTAAAGCATTTCTAAATAAAGCCACAAGTCCATTTGTAGTAAGCTGCAGAACAAGAAAAAAAGTCTTTCCTTTACTCACAGGAAATAATCAGGACACTTTGCCTTCTTACCATGAAGGCAGAAGTATTAAACCTAGTATTCTAGGTTCTTTAAAGAACTCACTTTAAATGGTAGGGCACGCCTTTAATCCCAGTACTCAGGAGGCAGAGGCAGACTGATCAGTCTCTGTCACTGGAGGACAATATGGTTTGTGTAGTGAGTTCTAGACTAGCCAGAACTACTTAAGGAGACCTGGCCTGAAATAAATTAATACACATCTGTAACTCTGCACTCAAAAGGTCAAGGCAGGAGGATTCAAAGTTCTAGGCCAGCCTGGGCTTCATAAAGAGTTCAAACCTACCCTGTGCTAATTAATGAAACTGATTCTTGTAGATGCAGCATAAAGGCAGTCAAGGGCTTACCCCAGATTAGGATCTCCCAGGACTCCATAGGGAAAAAGCCTATCTACTTTGTGAATAATACTGTGCTTTAGAGTTCACATAGAGCAATACTCGTGTATTATCTCTGGTCTACCTGTGACCAGAGATGAAATTTTCATTAATTGATTAGTTAATCCATGAAGTAAATTTAAGTGAGTTATAAATGGGAATATCATTGCTTATCATTTAGCTGTCTATCAAATGTTAACTCTGATTTTCTGGTTCTTAAGAGAACAAGGGAAAGACCTAAGGACTTCCATAGACTGAGTGTTATGTTTTTAAGGGAAATAATGCTAATATTTTCATTAAAATAAGAATATTCAAAGAGAAAAAGTATATCTTCTACAGGAAGAAGTGTGGATTCAGGGCGCTGCTCCAGACAGGAAGCGAGAGCCCCGTCCCCGGGAACGTCTCCGGAGAGTATCTTCAAGGAGCACAGACGTCTGTAAGGCAAGAGAACAAGGAAGGACGTGGATGGGGGGGCGGGGGGGAAGGGGAGCTTGTTTTACTTTTTTCACTTGGTTAGTTTATGAGTTTGTCCTGCTGGCACAGGCTTTTCCTATGTAGCCCTGGTTAGCCTGGAATGTAAAATGTAGGCCAGGTTGGCCTCCAACTTACAGAGATCTGCTTGCCTCTGGTTTCTGAGTGCTGGGATTAAAGGAATGAGCTAAAGACCAAAGACATGATCTTGTGTGAACATTCTAATCAGTCAATCTGGTTTTATTGTTTAAATCCAGAATATAAAATTAGTGAAATTTATAAAATCTGAACTTACTTTTGAATTATTAAGGATTCTAGATATCGGCTTTGAAACCAAGTTAGGACAAAACAGGGACAAATACAGTTAAGTCAACAATCACCATCTTTGATTCTAACCAACAAAATCAAACAAATCAACTTCTTGACTCAGTTGTGCCAATCAAACGCTTTCTTTACAAACACACACACGCACTTCCTCCTCTACCTATGTTTCTGACAAATGAGTTAAACTCAAAATTCCAGCTGTAGAGACTATTAGTCATGCACATTTTACATATGAGTAAATATATGATACGTGTGCATGTGTGTGCCTGAAATAGCATGTGGGTCCTATAGGACAAACTTGGTGTCATTCTCAAGCAATGTCCACTATTTCCTTCAAGACAGACTCTCTCTTGTTGGTCTGCAGCACACTGCCTGGATAGGCTGGTGGGACAGCAGGCCGGGGGACCCATGGGGCTCCACTTCCTTGGGGCTGGACACCAAACTAAGTTTCTGATTTTTCCTTTTCTACGTGAGTTCTGGTGCTAAAACTCAAGGCCTTATATGTACAAGCGTGTGGCTTTTGTTGACAGAGATGTTCCCAAGGCCCATCTCATTTCTACTTAAAAAAGTAAGTAGTACTCAATTGTACCTGCTGACTACATGTATGCAGCCATGGCTTAATTAAAAAATGAAATAAAAACTGTGGGACAAATTTAAGCTCCCAAAACTACACAAAATATTATGAAAAACTGAAAACGCTAAAATTAGTGATGGTTAAAATTACAGAAACAATTTTATGAGAACTAATGAATTAGCTTTAAAAACATGCATAAAATGTAATTAAGCATTAATTTCATTATTTTGAAGGAGCAAAAAGAGCTAAATTTTAATCTCATGGGCAGAAAACAAAATATCTGAATGTTTATTGCTCCTGTAGCAACAATTAAAAATCAGGAAGATATCTGGTCACAATAAAAGATTTTTAAGTATAAAAAAAGTGCTATAAAAGGAGGATCTGAATGTATGACATCTTTATTGGGTCTTCTTTTCCTTCCTACAAGTGTAAGCATCCTTAAAGACTTCATCCTGTCTGCCCCCCTCCTACTCCACCCCACCACGGCTTTGGCGTCTCAGTGGGAATGGGCTCTGGGCCAGGTCTGGGTCCTCTGGGTCCGCGCACAGGAACGGAGTCTCCCTGGACACAGGCCTCCCCATTCCTGGGCAGTCAGGCTACAGGAGGACTTGGCAGACTGAGTCCCACTGCGGCACGTTCATCACACTTTCTCTTGTACTTCAGAGCCTCCGAGATAATATACTGTTCTCTGTGACTTGTTTTATATAATCCTATCTGTTCCTTATTATATTCAAATATGCTGCTCATTAACCAAGAAATAGCCCTGAATCGCCCCCAAATATCCTTCTGAATATTCAACATTTATTTATATTATACCATGACTAGGATATAGAGTTATGCAGGAAAAATACATTTCTTAATTTTTACTCTTTACCAAACATTCAACAAAGATCTCAGTACCTATTATAAGCAACAGAAAAACAGTTCTTTTAAAAAACTGAACTATTCAAGAGCCATTCTTTAAATTATTAAAAATATAACATCTTCACTGAGGTTTATTTAGTCACAGAAGCAAATTCAATATCTGTACTATAGCTTTTATTTTTTTATACAGCAAAAAATTACTGTAAGAATTACCCGAGCTGCCAGGGCCAAGAGGAAGCCGGAAGTTGTAAACCATCTTAAACTCTGAAGTTCACAAGGGAATAATTTTTTCATGATGTGTGTGTGTGCGTGTGTGCGTGCGTGTGCGTGTGCGTGTGCATGTGTGTGTGTGTGTTATACGCGTGTTCATGTGTGTGGTCAGGAACACATGCACATGTGTATGCTCAATGTCAACTTTTCTCCATCCCTTTCAAACATGTTTTGAGGAAGGTTCTCTCACCAAACCTAAAACTCCACAACCTGCCTGGTGGCAAATGAACTCCAGATGTGCCTGTCTTGACCTCCCAGCACAGATTATAGTGTGCGTTGTTGCCATGCCTGTTTTTGTTAAATGTGTGCACGAGATCCCAGCTAAGGTTCTCATGCTACTTCGCCGTCTCCCAAGTCCACAATGGGAACTTTAGACCACAGATAGGAATAGCATGATGGTTCCTGTTATCATTGACAATACAATTAAAAATGTAAATGACATTTCAAATACAGCTCATCCTGTACTACCAAGAGAGCAGGACATGAAACAGTACATGTCAAATAGAACCTATTAACTACCTAAATATAAAACAAGATTATCTGAATATTACAAAGTTCTATTTTTGGAAGAGTAAATTTTTTTCTACATTGATTTACCTAATGTCAATATATATGCTCAAAAATAAAACTATCCTGATTAAAAACAAGTTTTCTTAAAGAAAATGTCTGCACACTTATGGTTAAGGCAGTGTTGCTCCCTTACCTGAAGATGCTCAGTTTGCATGCTGTTTGTGCAAATTTTATTTTACTTTTAGTTTTTGCTTTAACTGATGATAAGTGACCATGGAAAACTTAGATAATGAAAATTCATGTACAGTGTAATGTTGAAAGATTCTTAAGCTGAATAGTTTTTAGCACAACTTTTCAAGTCTACCAGGTGACACATTTAAATTTATTAAAAGCAGAAAGCAAGTGCCAGTATGTCAGTCATGAGGAATGGTATTATTAACACCTTTGCTACCAAGCACTTGTTACTCTCACTGAACAATAAGGTCTTCCCACCTCACCAGAAGCAAATAACAATTCACAGACTGAAGTAATGCCCTCAGCCTAAAGTCCCTGTGAGCTAAGTCTCCGTATCACTTTGGAAAAGTCCAAAAGTCATAGTAAACATAGTTGATATAAGAAACCAGGATGGGAAATAGCTACTCTTTAAAAACAGAAACAACAAAACCTAACCAAAGCTCACTATACAAGCTGTTTTTCTGTGTGCCAGCACTGCTCCTGATCCTTCAGTGCTACACAGAGTTGCTGCTCCGTGTCTACAATCTTTTAATACTGCCACATGATTGACATCATTGCAGAATCAGTCTCTGGCTTGTAATCTGTRAAGTGTTGCCAAGCCTAGAAACGGTATTCATTTAAAGACATCCCAGGGTCTTTAAATCAGTAGTAAGGGAGCATATAAATCAAAACCAACATAACTGAATTGCTACCAATTGATAATTCAATTATCAGTTAATACATTGAATTCTTAACCATTTCAATGTATTTGAAACTCAAAATAAGGAAGATAAAAATCTGAACTTTAATTAACAAACAACCAAAAGAATTCTTTAGTTCATGTGGATAGACTATTTCTCCACAAATAATCTTCATTTTATTCTTGTATTCTCTTATTTGGAGTCATTGAAGCCTTATGTCTTAATATTTAGAAAGATGTACAGAATGCAGAGTCTAGTCATTTCATTTATTTTTCCCTTAAGACAGGAATCACAACGCAGCACACGCTAGCCATGGGGCGCAGTGTGTGGCTCAGACTGGCAGTGTCCTGGAGCCTTTCTGCTTCGGAGTCTCGATGCTGGGTTACAACAAGCATGGCCGACCTAACTTATTTTCATTTTCAAGCACTTATTCCGAGATCATTTTATAATCACAAAAAATTGAAAAAGTAACAGCAAGTTCCTATGTTTCTTTTCTGTACCCCTCCTATGTTAATATATTACATAGACTATAGATCAATCCTCAAAACCAAGAAATTAGCCTTAATTAGGCAAAAAAAATATTGGCTTTAATCATATTTCCTACTAATCTTTGTCCCAAGATTCAAGAATCCTTTATTACATTGAATTTTGTGCTTTTACCTTTCTTCTGTCAGCTACAACTTTTGTTTTGTGCTTCAGTGATGGATATAAACCAGAGACTGGAGCTTTTCTAGTGCTTTGTAGCAATCAGAAGAAGTTATACATCACTGAGGATGACACTCAATGGTCCCCTCTCAGAACAGGATACYCAAGGTTCATGTTTCTTTGTAGCCCTGCTGATGTTAATTTTGTCACTAAACTGCTATTTCTCTTTAGTTTTTTTGAGAAAAATAAGTCAGCAAAAGCATGGGTTGCTTTGGAAACAAAAGCTATTAATTTGTACCCCTTCAATCTAAGGTTAGAATAATTTCTTCTTTGTAGCAAACATTTTTATTAAATCTACTGAACGGAGTCAAAAATGCTTTAAAAAAAACCCACGTTTGATATACATTTAAAACATTCAAACACTGCTTTCATTATTAAAAGGAAAAAAATAACTGAGAATAATTTTAAAGAATGTTTTTTTCAATAAGCAAWAAAATGTTTCCCCACAATGAATACAAACTATTATAACCAGCTTTCAAAACCACACAGAGCATATTACTTTGCTAGGGCTACCCTCATAGCTTACGGAAGCTAGGTGGTTAGAACAGACTCCTGCTAGAGGCCTCAGTCAGCCAGCATGAGGGCAGGGCCCTGTGCCCCTGGCTCCCTCTGGAGCACCAGGAAAGAATTGGCTCCACTGTCTCTCCTAGCCTTGGATATTCTCCTTTGTCCTCCTTGGACATGCCCTGTGAGAGGGGCCTGCTCACTGACTTCCTTTACACTGGAAGAGCCCATCTCCAGGTAAGAGATCATGCTGAAGCACTGCGATTTGGGCTCCAACACAGCTTTGTTCTTTGTAACAAGAAGATACACTCTAACCCCAATACTGGGCTAGTTACTAAAATCATTTAACTGAATTGTATATACTATCTTTCTTCAGTAACTTACTACTAAAGTCTACAACAAAAACTACAAAGTCCTACTAGTAAAAGGTAAAATAATATTCCAACCATGCTTAGGTCCTTGAGTTCAACCTCCCATTAAATATTCCTCACTAAGAAAAGGCAGAGGAGACTAAGGAGACAGTTCCGGGAGCAGAAGGACTTGCTGGGCAAGCCTGAGAGAGAGCCCAGTACTCGAACTAAAGCCCACGGAGCGGGCGGGCGGGCGGGCGGGTGCACACCTGCAATCCCAGCAGGCCCGGCCTGGTGAGTCCTGGGACGCAGCAGAACAGAGTGGGAGGCAGGACCTGCAGCCCAGCATTCGCCCTCTGACTTCCATAAGGACATGTGTTAGCGCACAATAAAGAAATGCATAAATAAAGTTTAAAATGAGAGAAGACAGCTAGACAATGGAAGCCTTAAATTAAGACACGCAGAATCCTACAAAATCAGTACAGCAACTGCAGAGAAAAGTATTCACATGCTAACYGTCAGTGTGAAGTAGGGAAGGAAACCCTGCTGTATCTACTAAACGTTTATGGAAGACATCCCTTACTGCCCCTCCACTGCCGGTAAACTTGAACCCTGGCTGTCTTTTAATTATGTCCAAACTCCACCTCAGGTTGGTTTTTAAACACTGCCTCTTCAGTATGTCAAATGATTTTTTTTATATATTTACAAAAGAGTACTTTATTCACATGTATTAAACATGCTAAACTAAACAAGTTACATTCCATCTCAATGATAATGGACCGAACCTCAGAACCTGCAATCCAGCCCCAATTAAATATTGTCCTTTGTAAGAGTTGCTTTGGCCATGGTGTCTTCACAGCAGTGGGAACCGTGACTGAGACGCACCAGAAGCACACTCTCTAGGACAGTTTTTATTGGGGGATGGGCCACAGAACCTGACACTGAAGTACTGTCTAGTATGGCATGAATGCACCAACCAGAACGCTGGCATGTTCTCCAACAGGCAGTACCTGGTGGTGTCACTTAGGTTATGTGTTCCCTGTACTGCCAAGTAAAAAATATGCATAATCTATAGACTCTGCCTTAAAGCAGCTGCCTAGCTAGCCCCTGAGATTAGGCCTTGCAAATACAGTCTTGCCTAATTAGTCAGGAAGAATAAAGGATCACATGAAACCAGATGCAGAATTCTAAATAAAACATTAAGAGTACTCACTTTCGGTTATCTGAAAGTTGCTGTTGTAAGTACTTCTAATAAGTCTAAATATATACTCTGTATAAGTAATGCTAAATATAAACAAATTTAACTTCAAATATTGCTAGTAGGACGACTTATTTGGATGCTCTTCGACCCTAAAAGAGCACTGACCTCTCCCCTGCTTCCTTCCCTGAATGAGGTGACAGACTGCTAGTTACTTCGGTGAAGTCACTGACCAATTTGCACCAGACCTGGGGTTACTCACTGAAATCTGACTCAGCTTCATGAAGCCATTTGGTTTGTCAGGGCTGTTCACAAGCTTAACAAGCRGGACTCCCTGGGTGGTGCCCATGCTCTTACAGGGACTGGCTTGTGTCTCAAGAATGTGCAACAGATGATCTGACCCTGAATTACTGACTGACTGACTGACTGTTATCTCCTTCCCAGTTCTTCAAAATATATGATAAGAAAGGCCCCCTTTCTGTTACATCTGGGAGAGTTGCATCAAAATATCCCTTGAGATTTTCTATTTCTTTAAAGCATATGACCAGAAGAACCCAAACTGCCAGAGATCTGTAAAGCCAAAACCTGACTTAAAGGATTCATTGTTTTAGAAAGCTGAAGTAGAGCTGGACCAATGGCCCAGTGGTTAAGAGCACTGACTGCTCTTCCAGAGGTCCTGAGTTCAGTTCCCAGCAACCACATGGTGGCTCACAACCATCTGTAATGGGATCCAATGGCCTCTTCTGGTGTGACTGAAGACAGCTACAGTGGACTCATATACATAAAATAAATATTTTTTTTTTTTAAAAAAAGAACGCTGGAGTGAAGGTGCAAAAATCAGCAGCTCCCATTAAAAGGCCAAGGCCCAAAGTAAATTATTAATTTACTAACAGCCCATGATGATCTAAGCACCTTACTACTCCACAAGGTGCTACCCCACTATGAGCTGCCCCACAGTGCAGTGCACCTCTGTCTGCAGCTCCTCATGATTAAGGAGTTCACATGGATGTTTTTGTGAGGTGTGGCAGGCAGGCTGACAGCTGACTTGTGTGGCATTCTACTGCTGCAGCTAGGACCTCTGATGATGACACCCACCATGCCCACCTGTGGCCTTCCTGTAGGAGCCTTGAAAAGCACTTCACACCGTGCTCCTGGGAGCTGGGATGTTTTGTAGCTCCCTTTTGCTTGTGTAAAATGACATATCCTCATCCACAGGGCACAGTGAGCATTTGTTTCTGATTAGGACAAATGAGACAGGGGTGTCTTGAGTGCCTTGAGCCTTTAATAATGAGGGCAGTGAAGCCTTTTACAGCTTCTCCTGCAAATGACCAGAAAGCTAGGGATGAAACTGGTTTAAAAGAAAGAAAACAAAAAACCAAAAAACACCGCTATGTGGTCAGTCAACTAATTTCACTACAATACCTTATATTTTTGATGCTTATTCTAGCTCAAATTTGCATTGTCATTTGAAATTACCAAAACAGTACATAGCACAGCATAGAAAACTTGTAGACTCTCCCCCAACGTGTTTGTGTTACATCTTTAGCAAACCTGAGGTTTCCCTAATATCGTGCTTTTCCCTGGCTCATAATCCAAGCTGAGATGGTCAGTACAAGGAAACAAAGAAAGCACTGTCCTGCTGGYTTCTTAGCCCTTCTGCATCCGTCACGCCATGGTTAACCTGCCTGTCGGATCTACAGCAACACTGACAGCTCTGTGATCCTTCATGACTCCATTCAGCCATGCTAAATGGAGTTTTAGAGTTTTGCCTGTGAGCCTAGCCTTTAAGAGGGGAGCATCTCTTCGCCCCTAACAATGGTGCACGTTTTTATCCTCAGGGAAGCCTGAGGATGATGAAGCAGTCCTAACATAGACCTGGTGTTTAGTGTCTTTTAGGTATTCCTGATGCTCAAGGGTATCCGCCAAGACATCCAACGCATCACTGCACTGGATACAAGAGATGGTGGAAAGAGCCAGAAAATTATTAATCATCTAATTTTCAAGTCCTAGTCCTACAAAATTTCACTTTCCTTCTTTCAATGATGGTTCCCTTATGCATTTTGTGTCAGGTTTTAACTGAACACATTCTGTAGAAGAAAACAGATAAAGTCCTTACTCTTTAGACATAGGGAGAAGATGAATAAAACAACATCAAATGCATAATTAGACATTGTGAAGAGTGGTGTGGAGGAAATGGATAGGTTCAGGGGTAGATAATGGGAGAGCAATTACCTAACCACTGTGATCAGTGGAGTCATCTATAATTAAGGTCAGTACTAGTCAACATTCTTCAGAGATGTGGAACCTGCAGGAACCAATGATTATGAAGAATCAGCTAATAAAGTCATGGTGGCCCACCAGGGACAGCTGCTGATGGAGACACTGGAGTTGGGGAACTGAATGATGCTCTCCAGCACTAGGGAGGGWGGGCAGTTTTCTCCATCCATAGACTCAAATGCTAAAGAACGTCCACTTTATGGACATATTAGAAATAATGTTTAATTCAAGGTATCTTGCATCCCCAGTCAGGTGGACACAAACTTAATCTCGACACTCAAGTATGAGAATCAAACAGACATAGGAAGATTTTTCAGACAAAATGGGGGACATGCTTCAGATAATGATCTAGAAAAGAAAGCTTTATACTTGAAGAAGTAAATGGTCAGGAGGCTGGAATACAATAATCAGAACGAGCAGAGCACCAGACAAAGGTGAAGAGAGGGCAGGTGGGGAAAGGGCAGTATGTGGCCTTATATATTACACAGGTTGAAATACACAAAGCATCTCATTCAGCCCGGGTATGTGAAAGGCTAATGTGATGACTCAGGTCTCAGAAGCTCTTGGGAACGACGCTGCGGTGAAGGCGCTGCATCTGAACGCTGGTGTGCGGCCTCCTCCCTCTGATGTTGCCTCCATCACACGGGCATGGAGTGTCTGGAGTGTGGGACCTCAGGTTAAAACAAAAATTGTGAAGTACTTTTCTTTGGAGGCAACAACTTTGAAAGAGGGTTGAAACAGCCACAATAATCCTACACAAGATGGCAATTGTTTCTAATTTATAAAAAAGTAAAAAGACTGGTCAGGTCTGGTAGTTACTCTTCTAATCCTAGCACTTGGAAGATAGAGGTGGAAAGGTTCTGAGTTCAAGGTTAACCTGCACTACATAGCAGGTCTCAAGGCCAGTCTGTACTATATAAAAACCAATTTGGGGGTGGGGTGGGGTGGATCCAGCTCAGTCAGTAAAGTGCTTTCATGAAGACCAGAATTAGACTCCTAGTGGCTATGTAAAAAGGCAGGTGTAGTGCTGTGCTATGTGCCTGGGAAGGGAGAGAAAGGCTGACCCAGGAGGCTTGCTGAGCAGCCAGCACAATCAACACAGCAGGCCCCAGGTCCTAGTGAGAAACCACCCTGCCTCAAAGGACAAAGTAGAAAGGAATGTCACCTAGGGAGACTTCCAACGTTTACTTGTAAGCTTCATAAACACACACACACACACACACACACACACACACACACACACACACACACTCACACACACACTCAAAACCAATCTAAAGATGCTGAAAATTATCCAACAAGAGATCAAAGTCAATGGAGTGTGTCTGTAAAAGGAGGAAGAATATGCATTGGTGGCTTCCCATCCAATACTGCTGCATAAAACTCCCAGCCGCTACAGAAAATAGTGGGACTAATCAACAGCCAGCCTAGCTATATGAGATAGAAGATAGAATCCATAGTTAAATAATCACTTAAAAATCAGATGGGTAAAAAGAAAAATATTAGTGACTAGTAAGCACAAACAGAACAAAACAACCGAATCCAGTCTGAAGGGCCCAGGTGCCTAGCTGTGAGAACACTACGCAAACGGGAGAGGAGCTGGCCTAGAACATGCAGAAATCAACTCCTGAAAAGCAAAGTCACCACCAGCAGATCTGATGATTGGATATTGCTTTGTTATACATACTTTAAGGTTGGTTCAGGAAGTAGAGTCTGATAGGCCATACTACAGAATCCAAAGCAGGCAGAGCAGCAGAAATTAAGGGATAATCACAAAGCACGGAGAGCACAAATAAGAGACTCATTGCGTGGATCTAAACAGTTTCAAATCCACAAGCATCAACAGGAGCTTCAAAATTCAATATTCAAATGTCCATGTTTAATTGCTCACTTCTATAAAAACTTGACAGTTAAAGGAGAGTAATTAAAGAATAAGAAAATGACAATATTTAAAAATGCACAGCTTGCAGTTATGGCCATACTATAAAAGAAAATGCATAGCATTAAATATATATTTAACTGGACAGAGGTCCAAAATCAGGGGGAAGCAGGCAGTGGTGGACACGCCAGGACTATACAGAGGAACTCTGTATCAAAATCAAAACAACAACAACCAAAAGACAGGAAAAGATAAAAAGGAAATCATACTAATAAAGACAAATAAAGATAAGAGATCACTGAAACAGAAAAAAAGACATAAGAAAATTCAATCAGATTCACAGCTGATTCATTAAAAAAAAACTGAAACCAATTAAGCTTTACAAAATGAGAACAGGCACACATTATGGATATTAACAATGAAACAGTATAAATAGGGCTCATGAACTCATCAACACATAAATCCCTTCAAAGACACCAATCAAACCTCACTTAAATAAAAAGATAACCCGTGTTGTTTGCATCTGTTCTCCTAGGGATAAAACCAGGGCATCCTCAAAGTAGGACGGTGAGGAACCACTGTTCTGCAAAGGTAAAGCTGTGACTTAGCATCTTATAATAACAAAAAGGTTACAACACACACACACACACACACACACACACACACCCCTCAAGGCTTAGAAGACTTCAGGGCTGAATTCTGGCAAACATTTAGAAAAGTAAATACAATTATATGCTCTTCCAAAACCATTAAGAATGGGGACTCACCCAAATAATTTGCAACAGAGAATGACAAGGAAAGAAAACTGAACCAATAATCCTGGTAGTTTGCCTAACAGAACTTCAACAATGCTTTAAGAAAACAATACAGCATAATTAATTGGAATTTGATCCCTGAAGGATACAAGGGTTTATCATATAAAAAAAATTAGTCAATTACTTCATCTTATTAGCAAGATAAAAATCAAAGGCTGGGTTAGCATTTCAATAGGTGCAACCATGTGACAAAAATCAATACTAAATTAAATAAAACCTCAAAAGTCAATGATGTCTGTTATTATCAATTCTATTCAGTGTTGTGCCAAACAGCAAAAGCTCATGAAGCAAAGTAAAGAAACAAATATTACACAGGTTGGAAACCGAGGCAGCCCCAGCACGAATCCAGATGTATTAAGAAAAGATATGAATGATAAGTGCATATGTGAAAATTTGCTCAATATCATCAGTGTTCAGATATGTATGTATGTATGTATGTATGTATGTATGTATGTATGTATGTATGTATGTCAGGACCAGGTGACACACAACTGAAATTATAGCATACATATAACATCATACGGACTGAGCATAGATATCTTTATATATTTAAAGTATATATGTAATAATTAAAGAAAGAGAGATCATTAATTTGAGCATGAACAATATGTAAGGTGACGTGAGAAGGGTAGGACGGAGGAAAGGGAAGACAGTGTCATTACATCTAATATCAAAAACAAAAGAATTAAAAACCAAAACCAAAGCCAGACAGACGCCATAATACATCAACAGGAGTGGTTTACAGTGTTCTTCCACGGTACACTAGGCACCCTGACAACGTGGGATCAGCTCTTCAATGGTACTTATGGAGGATACATGGTACAGCCACTTCGGAAAGACACTTGCCAAATTTCAAAATAGGCATCTACTTAGAATATTCTCTAGCACTCCCCAGCCCAGGTATTTACCCAAGAGAAATGAAAACATATGTAAACACAAGGGCTTGTAACTGGAACACTCATGGTTGCCTCAAGCTAAAACACTACCACGCCTGTCACCAGCGAATGATTATACAAGTTCTAGCATGGTCATAAAACAAAGTAGTACTAGTAAGATAAAAGAGTGAGCAACTATATAAATAATCTTATAAAAGTTTTAAAAGAATTATGAAGCTACAAGCCACAAAAGCATACATGACTTCATTTACATAAAAGTCCAGAAACAGTAAACAGTGGCAGACGGCAGGGCCCGCCTGCCAGGGTGGGGATGGAAGATGACACTGAAGGGAGGGTCTAACCTGGGGCTGCATGAGAACACACAGGCTTTCTCTTTGTGCTGATTTATAGTTTCATTCATTTCAAAGCCCAAACATGAACTGCAGAGGATAAACTAAATTTGTCTGTTTATCATGTTCCAGTGTTAAGAGACTAGAAGGTCTCAGAATTCTGGAGTTTTTTAACAGTGAGAAAACTAACACAGAGCAAGAATTTACTGTTCTAAATATCCAGAGCATCTCTTAACACTCTAAAGTCCTTGTAGATTTTTGCATACATTAATTCTTTAGAATTTTGTACAATGTATTTTGGCCATATTAATTTCCCGCCAACAATTCGTCCCAGATCCACCCAACTTTCCTAGCCATCCACATAGTTTAAAAAACAACTGTAAACAAATACTTGAGGTTATTACTGCAGGTGAACTACACCTAAGAAAGCAATAGAAGTGAGAGGTTCGGTTTAACTGCGTTCAGGCTGGTGACTAAGCAAAGAGGTGGAGACAGTCAAGAGGAACTGCAAAGACACACGGAGAGGTCTTGGTGCCACCTACTAAAGGGACAGAGGGCTAGAACAAAGATACCACCTGGAGCTTTATTTCGAAAGCAGAACCACTGGGATTAATATGTGGGCATGGAGGAAAAAAAATTCACAGTTGAAGTCACTGGACTTGCGGAGGAACAGTGGCTCTACTATGAAAATGAATGGGGAAGAATGTAAAACTGGTTTGGTAGAAAATGAAAACGTTTTGGTTTGTTGCGGTTGAGGTATACATAAAGTATTTATACAAAATGTACAATTAGGATGTGAAGAAAACATTCAGATAGTTTTTCATTCAAGTACACTTAAAGACCTTAGAGATAAAGACTTCAGACACAAGACCTAAAAAATTTCAGTAAAGAAACTAAACCCAAATCAAAAGAAAACAAACAAAAACTGAAGAAGCTGGAGAAATAGTAAAAAACTAAGAGTAGTGTAATGGAGCCTAAGAGGAGAGCAAGGATTGGTCAGTGGTCAGCTGCCTGGACAGCAAAGGAGGAAGCTCTGTGCTGGGAGAGTGTGCTGGGAGCAGGACACTGAAGGAAGGCGAAGGAACTGAGAACACACGGCATGGCCCTCTCTCTGAGAAAGCAAGCAGGATGCAAGAACTTTAGCAGAAAATAGACTGAGTCACATAGTAGTCGAAAAGAAGGGTGGGGAGCACACTGGTTATTAAGCAGGTGATATAGGAGTCCTTCACAGGCACAGACATGATCAGTAATGACACTGCAGACAAAGAATGAAGTTCTTGAAAAGCCCTCAAATAATCTTTGTGCAGGAAACCACAAGTATTTGCCTCCTCGAAGACTGAAAAGCTGTGTCTTTGACTTTGGCACTTACTGCACTTAATTTCTTACACAGCGAGTGCGAGGGGAACCTCTAAGTACATGTAAGCTTACTTCTCTTCCTTGTCTTCTCACTTCCTCCGCTCCCCTTCTGTCTCACTTTTCTTCTCAGTTCTGGGACTGAACTCTTACATTTTCTAAGCGCGTACTYCACCCATGAAATACATTCTTGGGCCTTTCTAATCCTGACAGTTGCCAAGTTGTCTGTCCTGTCTTCCTTGAGCTTACTGTGCACTACAAGCAAGCCTACTGTTTGTAATCTTCCCAGCTCAAACTCCGGGCCCAGGCAATTATTTGTTTATTTAGGAAAGGGCCGGAGGGGCCGGTTAGAGTCTACTGGATTACAGATAAGGTGGGACAATCATGAAGCCAGCAGTTGTTAAAGTGGCTTGAATTGAATCAGAGTTAAGTTCCTTAACAAGTCAATTAGGCAGCAATATTCTGAATTCAGTCATGGGTACCAGGAGCCAGTTATTCAATAGTTTTCAAAGTACCTGATTGATTATTTTGATTAAATCTCAGTCTACTTTCAATATTCTTAGTGATTTGTGTTATCTTTATCAGACCTGACACATATTATAACCAAATCTCAACATGTAAGAAGTCTACCGAAAGCCTGAGTTGAGTTGTCTCCCTGGCCTGATTCCTAACAACCATGTACTACTTTTCTAAGTAGTAGAAATGAAAAGATTGGTGTTCCAAATTCCTATGCCAAAACCACAATGAGACTACTGGACTATCGTGAGATGGGGACTTGGAAATGAGGCTGGGAGAGCTGTATCCTCATTAACAGACTAGTGCTTTTATGAAAAGAGGATAAAAGAACTACGTTCTGCAGCTGTTGCCCCAAACTTCTACACTCACAGGACTCATGAAACCAAGGGAACTTAGAGGGTTCAGGGTTCTCCTGAAACTTGAGGATTCCTAAAACTACTCGGGGAAATAATAAAAGCAGCAATGATTGGGAGGCTAGACTCTCTAGCACTCAGAGCTGCCAACAAGCTGTGCACAAAGAAGGCAGCTTTCAAGAAAGATCATCACACTAGGGTGGGACTTTGATGATGCAGGTGCTGAGTCAGTCATGGTCCTATGATAATGTTTCACCCACACTCCTACAAGCAACCCAAATATGTTCCGCTTGGTAAAGGGTGGGTGGAATTGTTCTTTTGGTCTGCTGTTGCTCTATCTGGGGTGGACAGATGTTTGCTTATTGCTCTGTGGGGAAAGTCACACACGACCACCTTCTTACTTTTCTTGAGGGCCTAAATCTTATTCCACTGGAAAAGCTATACAACAAACTGTCTTGCTTTTGATTTTTTTCTACCAAGAGAAAGGACACATAAAGAAAGTGCAAATCTCTAAGGAAAAAGCTTTCAAATGCTGTAGGTTACATATAGTTTGCTTGCTAAAATTCCATGTGTTGAAAGTTCAGTCCTCAATCTGGTGAAAAGAGGTGCATCTTTAAGATGCTGGGACTAATGGAGACGACTATGCCACCATCAGAATGATTAATTAGTTCTCCAGACCAGGTTAGATTTTGTGGACAGCAGACTGTTATAAACAATGCCACACTGTGTGTTTGGTCCCTTCTACAAATGACTTTTTCCCTGTCTACTTCCCAGCCATGTTTGTTGTAAGGCAGGCGGCATTCACCAGATAGTACCATAATGTTTAGAATTTTTATTATCAGAATGAAATGCCATGTAAGTCTCTTTGCATAGGAAATACTTCATAAAATATTCATCCAGTATCATGTAATAGTAACACCAAAACAGACTTAAGACACTTACCAGACACTGAGTCAGGCGATACCTTGATCTTGGACTTCCCAGCTTCAAGTACTGTAAACACAAATTTTTAATACATATAAAGTACCAACTATGTGGTGTTTTGTTATAGTACCAGATTAGACTAAGCCAAGAAGTCAGTCAACTCTTAAATATATATGCTTAGCCCTGGATGCAAAGCAGGACTTCTTCAGCAAGAAAAAAAAGCAACGCTGGGCGGTGGTGGCGCACGCCTTTAATCCCAGCACCTGGGAGGCAGAGGCAGGCAGATTTCTGAGTTCGAGGCCAGCCTGGTCTACAGAGTGAGTTCCAGGACAGCCAG
>BDUI01000642.1:185892-222955 GCA_002335545.1 Apodemus speciosus | reverse complement strand
AGAAGTTTCCCCCTACGTCGTCGCTTTTCTCGGGGTATTTTTATCACAGCTGCAGAAGAAAGTAAGACGCCTGGTGCTCACTATCGGGGAGACTCGGCCATTAATGCTGTCTCGGGCCAGGCATGAGAGCAGCTTCTTAAAGGCTACATTYCTATTCTTACTGGTGGCGGGCGGCATGCACGCGCCACTGGATGTGTGTGGAGGTTAACTTGTAAGAGTCTCCGACCGTGCAGGTCCCGGAGCTCAGCCTCAGGCTCGGTAGCAAGCACGGTCACCTGCTGGGCCATGTGCCAGTCTTAGTTACAGTCTGTGATCTCAGCTCCTCAGAAGGCTGATGTGGGAGGAGCACATGCTTGAAGCCAGATTGGGAAACATAGTAAGACTCTATCTCAAAACATAAGGACTGCTGGGTGTGGTGGTTCATGTCTCTGAACCCAGCCCTCCAGACGCAGAGACAGGTGGGCTTTTGTGAGTTCAAGGCCAGCCTAGCCAACACATCCGAGTTCCAGGACAGTCATGACTATGTAGAGAGACCCTGTCTCAAACAAAACAAAACAAACAAAAAACCCATGAAGATGACAGAAGAAGAGGTGGTGTGCCCTGCCTCCTGCTGTGCACACTCTCTCCCTGCCCACAGCCTCCCAGCTTCCTCCTGCCCTTGGCCCTGGGGCCACTGACAAGGCCCACAGCTGCCACCCTTCACAGTTGCGGAGAACTGAGTTTGTGCCTGTCTTCATCCATGACCTCAGACCTGAAAGGCAGCTGGGTTTTGATGACCAAGAAAAGAAGACTTGAGTGAAATGTAGTAGGACTGACCTGTGGAGTTGCAGTTTGGCCCCTGCTTGCTCTTCTGTGGCATGTGACCCCCAGTGTCCTGGTTCCTCTGTCCCCTGCTGCCTGAAGCCACCTTGCCCACACCTACTGCCTGGCACACACTGCACATGGTATGTGCCTGTCCCTTGCTGTCTTGTAGAGCCTTCCTCTTCTAGCTGTGTGAGAAGGAGGGAAAGTATGGTAGCATGCCTCTCCTGAACACCAGTTTCTGATCTAACCTGGGTGCTTCGCCTCTGTATCTAGAGCCAGGGTAACCRTGCAGCTGGTGTGTGGGGCGTGGCGTGGAGACCAGTGTAGTTCTGGGCTGTCTGCAGTTGGGGTGGCCTCCATAACTTGCCTTTCCGTTCTGTCTCCAGGACTGCCCCAGTACATGAAGTCTCTGCGCTGGGCYCTGGTGGTCATGGCTGTGTTGCTGGCTGTCTGCACTGTAGCTACGGTGGCCCTGGCCTCTAGAGGCGGTAAGCTATCCCATCCCTGTTCTGTGTATTTACAGCACCTTTGAGGCCAGAGAGGGATAGGGGGTGGAGCATGAAGACACAGGCCTTATTCARCAAAGAGAACAGAGCTCCACCCTTTTCKCCGGTCAGTCACAGCCTGTGGCCTGACTGGTAACGAGAACACCAGCCCCTATCCAGGGGAACTCTGCACGGCATGAGAGCCTTCCTAGGGCTCTCTCTGGCCCCCGTCCTTCCGGTTGGATGCTTGCCAGCGCCCTGCCCATAGATTCACCTCCTCAGCCAAGGTCGGGACCGGGGTTTGTTTCGTCAGTGTATTGATGCACAGCTCCTTGGACACTCCCCTTGACTGACAGGTCTCTGCTTTCAGGAGCCAAGTGCCAACCATGCCCTCAAGGCTGGATGTGGTTTCAGGAACACTGTTACTACCTCTCTGAAGACGTCCAAGACTGGGAGGGCAGCCAGGCATTCTGCTCAGCCCACTATGCCACACTGCCTCTGCTGAGCCACACTCAGGTGAGAATGGCTGGCCAGGAGAGGGTATGTGTCAATCCCAGATCCTGAATCTGAGCCCTGGAAGGATCCTCCCCTCCACCCCCACCCGCCGTGTGTGTGTGTGTGTGTGTGTGTGTGTGTGTGTGTGTGTGTGTGCGCGCGCGCAACCAAAATCAACCTTTTAGTCCATCCACCTAGGAAGTCAAGGCAGGAGCTGATGCAGAGGCCATGGAGGGGTGCTGCTTTCTGGCTTGCTCAGCCTGCTTTTATGTTATCCAGGACCTGTCAGAGAGGCACCCCCTACAATGGGCTGGGACCTTTCATATTAGTCACTAATCAAGAGACTTGCCTACAGCTTTTGGTTGTTGATTTTGTTTTGTGTTGATTTGTCAAGACAGTTTCTCTGTGTAGCCCTCGATGTCCTGAAACTCACTCTGTAGACCACACAGGCCTGAACTGACAGAAATCCACCTGCGTCTGCCTCCAGAGTGCTGGGATTAAAGGCACGCGCCAACAGTTTATAGGCTAGCATTATACAGGCATTTTCTTAATATTCCTTTTCCTCTAGATGTGTTTTTTGCACAACTTTAATCCCAGCACTCTGGAGGCAGAGGTCAGTGGATCTCTGCAAGTTCAAAGCCGGCATGACCTACACAAGTTTCAGTTCAGCGAGGGCTACGTAGCAAGACCTTGTCTTAAAAATAAAACAAAAAGATACCCTCTTCCCAGCTATGCCTGGGTTTGTGTCAGGCTGACAAAAACAGTGAGCACAACTGACTCTTGACGCACAGAGATATCACATTAAACCATAATATTCCCTTTCTTTTTTATCCCAAGAGCTCAAATTAATATAAATATCACAGTACAAAACATCCAACATTTAAAAGTCCCACAGTATTTAAATTTTCAAATCCTTTAAAAGTTCAGTCTCTTTAAAAACATCCAAAGTCTCTTTACTGTTCAAACTCTCCCAACTACTAAATATTAGTAAATATTACTAAATATTAGGAATACTTTCTTACACCAAAAAGGAGGAACCGGGGCGCAGTTACAATCTGAAAAAAGCAAAATCGAATCCTCACCACACGGGCAACTCCGCGCCCAGGCTTTACTCACAAGCTGGGTTCCGAAGGCCTCGGACAGTCTGCCCCTCCGCCCTCCATCCGGCACACACAGCTGTCTCGCTCTACAGCTGCTGCTGTCCTTGGTGGTCATCCCACCGTCCTGGCATCCCTGAATCGTCGGGGTGTCCACTGCAGCTGGGCTGCACCTTCACCTAGCCTCTCCTGGGCTCTCAGGGGACTCTGGCCCTGCCACATGTGCAAAGCCTCAGCTGCTCTCCACGGCCCCTTCAATCCTTTGGCTTCTACTTCAGCTGAGGCTGCACATTCACCAGGGGCCTCTCAGGACGCCAAGCCTCAGCTGCTCTCCATGATCTCTTCATGCCTGCAGAACCAGTACTATCTGGGGAACTC
This sequence comes from Apodemus speciosus, assembly GCA_002335545.1. NCBI lineage: Eukaryota > Metazoa > Chordata > Mammalia > Rodentia > Muridae > Apodemus > Apodemus speciosus. The sequence goes on along the minus strand of BDUI01000642.1, from coordinate 219,696 downwards.
TTATACATCGCCAAGGTCGGCTGCCAGCACAGGTAAAGCCTTGGCCTACTCTGGACCACAGAGGAAATACTCCCCTCAGAATTAGGCCTCAGTGATGCTAGTCTCTTCCTAGTCACAGCCCTAGCTGACTAGTATCAATTGGCCCGTAGGTGTCACTATAGTGGCTCTTAATTCAGAAACATCAGATGGCTCTGATAATCTTTATRGGACTCCCAAGCTTCCCCTGAAATCTCACAAGCCAGACCTCCGTCATCATCTCTGCCTGCGCTCAGCAAGATCTTCTGAGACTGTTCCTGCAGCCTCTCATTGAGATCTGAGCACTCCAGGGCTCTTCCAGCCTAACGTTCACCATCCTCCCCAAACCGCATGGTTAGGTCTGTCGCAGCATTTATATCTAGTTGGGGTTCCAATTGCTGTGATGAAACCCCATGATCAAAAGCTACTTGTGGCTTATAGTCCAGCTTCTAGGGAAGGCAGGGCAGGAATGCAAGGCTGGAACCCAGAGGCAGGAGCTGATGCAGAGGCCACGGAGGGGTGCTGATGGGCTTGCTCCTCGTGGCGTGCTCAGCCTGCTTTCTTTTTCTTTTTTCTTTTTTTTTTTYTTTTTTTTGGTTTTTTGAGACAGGGTTTCTCTGTGTAGCCCTGGCTATCCTGGAACTCACTCTGTAGACCAGGCTGGCCTCGAACTCAGAAATCCACCTGCCTCTGCCTCCCAAGTGCTGGGTTTACAGGCTCAGCCTGCTTTCTTACATGGCTCTCTTGAGCAAGAGAACTTATAGAATGAATATAAATATTACACACGCGCGCGCGCGCGCACACACACACACACACACACACACACACACACACGTTTTCTGGATATATAAATGGTATTTATTAGAATGGATTCAAGCTGTGGTCCAGCTAGTCCAACAACAGCACTCAACCAATGGAAGATTAAAAAAATCCAGTAGCTGTTCAGTCCGTGAGGCTGGGTGTCCCTACTGGTCTTGAGTATCTTCCAGAACCCTGAGGAACTGGGCTCTTATGCCATGAGAGAATGGACTTGCTAGGGAGAGTGAGCACAAGCGTCCTTCTTCCTCGACCTTTATCTAGGCTGCCAGCAAAAGGTGTGGCCGGATTAAAGATCGATCTTCCCCTCTAAGGATCTAGACTAGAAGTGGTTCTTCCCACTTCAAAATTGAGACAAAAAAAAAAAAAAAATCCTTCACAGGTGTTCCCAGCCATTTGGGTTTAGTTAATTACAGATGTTATCAAACTGACAACAGCTGAAGAGCTACCAGAGGGTCCATCATCATCAACCAAGAAAACATGGTCATGGGCTTGCCTGTGGGCCAGTCTTAGGGAGCCACTCATTTTCCCAGTGACGATTCCCTCTTCCCTGATACGTCTGTTTTGGCATGTTGACGTGCATGTGTGGATGTGTACACATGCATGTGCTCTTGCATCTAGATGCCAGCAGTCAGCCTGGGGCGCTGTTCCTCGGTGCCACTTGAGACGAGGTCTCGTTTGGACCTGGGGTGCACCAATTTGGCTGGGCCCTCTGGTTTCTGTCACTCCTTATGTGGACATTCATGCACACATTTTGCTTCTTATTGCTAAGGTCATGCTACGGCTTTAGTGCATTTTATTATGGGGAGGAGGACACACGTGCACGTTCCACAATGCTGTGTGGAGCTTGGAGGACAGCTTTGAGGAGTTAGCTCTCTGCCGCCATCATGAGTGTCCCAGGGACTGAACTCAGCTTCTCAAGCTTGGATGCAAGTGCTTTTAACCTCTGAGTCATCTCCCCGGACCCATGCTCGCCTTTGTAATGGCTTTAACACCACTGGCCCATGCAAAATAACTTTGCTCCTGTAGAGACTACACCAGTAATCTGCCCGGTGCCTCCCCTGACCTTAATCCCACTTACCAGCCCTTCTGGCTACTGGCCCAAGCACAGTGCCAGGCCACCAGCAAGCATCCAGATCATCTTCCATGGGCGTAAGTATTCTGCTGATTACTTCCAGGATCGGTATGCTGGAATCCTGCATAAGCCTCCAGGTAAATGGATGCCCTAGTGAGCCATGATGGGCAAAGAGTAACTGCCTCCTTTCTCCCCCCAGGACTTAAGAAAATTCCAGAAAATCACCAAGGGCTCCTGGGTGGGGGCCCRACGAGGCCCTGAAGGCTGGCACTGGACTGATGGGGTCCCCTTGCCATCCCAACTGTGAGTAGCTGGGTTCCCTCTTCCTCTTTTGTGCTATAGCCTCCTTTCGCCCCACCCAACCTTCAGTACTGAGAGGAGAGGAGGGTTAGCACTGGTGTATCCTTTCACTCCAACCCTGGTGTGGGTCCCCAACACATTCACCCAGACAGAACTGCCATGGCTGCTTTTCAGGTACAAGATCTGTAGCTTAGGAATTGGGTGGTTCTGCCATGTGGCTAACCATTGGGAGGTACTGCCAGGGCTGTTTCCAGATATTTCCTGCCTGTATAGTGAGAAGATGAGCCCAGCAATCTGAGTGTTTCTCTCTCCTCCCTCACCTCAACTCACCCCACTGCAGATTCCGGGAAGACACTGAGGACCACCCAGACTTCAGCTGTGGGGGTGTGGAAGAAGGCGGGCTTGTGGCTCTTGACTGCAGCTCTCCCAGACCCTGGGTCTGTGCCAGAGGGACCAAGTAACTTAGTCTCCCGTGTTAGACACGTCTGGAGCTGTGTCCATTGCTTTTGCTTTGGTGTGACCAAAATATCTGACAGAAACAACTTCCAAGAGGCAAGAATGACCAGGCTCACGATTTCAGACGCTGTACCTGGCAGAGCTGCCCAGTCCACAGCAGCAGAGGAAATGCTGGAGCCAGGGGTGGGAACAACCTTCAAAGGCTTGTCACTGTTGACATACCTCCGCAGACCAGGCTCTACCTCCTCAAGCTTCCAAGTCACCCCTAAATCCAGCACTACCAGCTGGGAGCAAACCTGCGGCAGACATTTCAGATTCAACCTAAAGCATTGCTGTACACCCCCTGAAGATTCATGACTGTCTTGTTTTGAGAGGGGCCCTCTCTGTACCTATGGCTGGCCTGGAACTTCCTGTGTGGTTCAGGGTGGCCCTAAGTCCCTAGGCAGGCCTCCGAGTACAGGGATTACAGATGTGTGCCACCACACCCAGCCCATGGCTAACTCATTAATGAAAACTGTAGTTGTTCAAAAGTCCAGAGACTCTTCCGGCGGCGGTGCCCACAGCTGAGGGTGGGGAGCTGCACAAGCCTCCCCACCTTCCATTTCCTTCCTCAGCCAGCCTCATGCTTCTTAGGAATTCCCACTTGCCAATCTGGGGAACTTTTGTTCTTCTGACCAGGCGGCCCTACCTTCTCGGTCTTGCCGCAGCCTTCGGAGATAAGCTAGCTGGGAGCCAGGCCGCTCCATACCCAGGATGAGTCTCAAGGGAGGCAGCAAACCCATTCTGAGATGGGCTGGCTGGGATCCCCTCTAAAGGAGTGGGGCACCCAGGGGAGGTGGAGTCCACCCCCCAAAAAAACCCCACAAGTTCACATACTAAAATATGTTTTTAAAAGACTAGGCCCTCACGAGATGGTTTAGCAGGTAAAAACACTGGCTGCTTTCCCAGAGGACCTGGGTTTGAGCCCTAGAACTCTATCAAACTAACTCCAGCACCCCTGCCCCCATATCACAGCCCCATTTTCAGACACTGCATGGGCACGGTGCAGATAAAGATCCAGGAAAAACGCCCATACACATGAAGTGAGGTGGGGGAGCCTTGTAGAGGCACATACAATAAATAGATTTGAGAAAAGATCCCATCCACACATGCACACACACCTGGGAGTGGCTGTGAGGGAGTTGGGTTGAGGTGGGAAAGCCATTCTAAATGTGAGCAGTAGCATCCCAGGGCTGGGGTCCTTCCCTGCTTCCTGGCTGCAGCAGCAGTGTGAGCAGAAGCCTCAGGCCTCTGCCAGGCTTCCCCAGCCTGTTGGCCTGCACCCTCAAACTGGGAGCCAAAACACGCTCCCTCTAAGTTGTCAGATACTTCATTGCAGCAACGAGAAAAGTGGCTAATATACTAGCGAACGTCATTGTGGATTGAGTAAGCACCCCTGGAACATCTGGCCATGCCCCGCTCCTTAACGTCGTCCACAAGCTACTCTGGGTTCCTGTCCCTGGGCACCCGTTCCTAATGCTGATCTGGTTCGGGGCTTACGGTGTATTCATTCTGAATTTGTTGAGAAGGAACTTGTTTCAGCTTCTGGCCCTTGTTCCTCGTAGGGACATTTGCAGAAGAAAACACAGCTGCACTGTCTTTGCATCCTTACACTAGAAGTCTCTAGTCTGTGTGTCAGTCTGTCTAAGCAACCAGCACTTAGCAGCAGCCAAGGGAAAAYCCCAAGCAAGATAAAAATCTACATGATCCATATTATTACAAGTAGCACGGCGCTTTGAGTCTTCCCACTGTGCTGGCTGTTGGATGATCAGTCAATAAATAATGCCAGCAGCATTATCAGGATCAGAATCATGCCTTTGGATTGAATTGCGTCCATTCAAACTATGGAAGTTCTAATTCTCAGCACCTATAATGTGACCAAGCACTTGCTGCACAGCCTGGTGACCTGGATGTGATCCCCCGAATCTACATAGAGGGGAAGGAAGAGAACTCCCATTTCCACATGTGCACAAGCCCCGAGTCCTTTTGCGCACATATACACACAATTTTTAAAATGCAGTGCTGGCAAGATAGCTCAGCAGGTGAAGGCACTTACCACCAAGCTTGATGACCTGATTCAATCCCTAGGTCCCACAGCGTGCAAGGAGACGTTTAGACTCTCTGTAGGAGTCTGAGAATAAAGGCATCAAGTAATCCTGCCTCTCAGCGATATCAGTTCCCATTTCTCAGTGTTAAAGGTATGCTTTAGTCCCCGTCAAAGTTCTGACCAGGAGTGGACAACCCATGCTTTGCAGAGAAGCTGGCCTTGAACGTCAAAGTCATTTTCCCACAATGCACATGGATCTGTGGGTTAAGGTATGTGTGTGGCAACTAAGGACATCCCAGGAACACTGAGGGCTCCAAACAGCAATGCTAAGCAATTCCATCCAGGAAAGCCATGTCTTACATTAACAGTGCTTGTTGTGTACTGTCCAGTGTACTTACCTGTATTAGCACATCTAATTCCCACCAGGACCTAGTGAACTAGTAAAGCTAGATTCTCGGTTATAACAAAGTTTAAATAGGACAAGCAGAAAAGGGGAATTGGAGWGGTTTCTCTTCACGTGATCACCTTTCTCCTTTTGGACCATTTCCTCCCTAGAGGAACAGTCACCAAAAGTGCTTAACTTACCTGTTCTCAAGCCAGAAAATAGCCAACCTAAGCTGGAAGCTTCCGGTCAACAGACAGGGCTCTGAACACCTTAGGCAGGCTCTAGTGCTACCCCTAGATTGCTGAGCTGCAGCCAGGAATGAAGTCACACTGCAGCCAAAGTGGAAACTTCCACACTGCACTGACATGTGAAGACAGTGGATGGGAGGAGGGCGAGTGTTCAGAACAGGTCAGCAGGCGAGTGGTGCAGTGAACAGTAGGACTCCTCCAGGCTTGTGTGGCTCTGCTATTCCAGCGCTGAGACTCAGAGGATAAACGAATGCTGGGCAGCAGAGGGGAGGTCAAGACTGCAGACCCTGGAGATGTGAATCCACACTTCATCAAAGAAACCATGTAGAAAAACAAGCACATATACCAAGAGTGAAGAGACCGCGCGTGGCACAGCCTTACAGTGGATTTATACTCAGATATAAAAACAAATGTGAAGAGCACTTGTAACTCTTGCAGAGGACCTGATTCGGCTCCCAGAACCCAGATGGTGGCTTACAAGCATCTGGAACTGCAGCCCCAGATCCGATTACCTCTTACAACTACTATAGGTGTTAGGAATGAACTAACATACATGGAGGCGAGGACGCACACACGCGCGCACGCGCGCGCTTTAAATTTCCAATTTTATTTGTGTTGTGATGCTCTTGATGTAGTCCTGGTTGTCCTAGAACTCACTAGGTAGACCAGGCTGGCCTTGAACTCACGGAGAGATTCTCTTGCCTCTGCCCCAAGTGCGGGAATTAAAGGTGTGTGCCATACATGTGGCCACGTCCTTTTTTAAAATGCTTGTTTGTATGTGTGCTCGTGCACGTATGATGTGCTTGTGCACACACATGAATGTAAGTGGGGTGTGACTGTGTATGTGGAGGTCAAAGGACAATCTTGGGTGTCAATCCTCATTTTTCATGTTAGGCATGGAGTTGGTTATTCACGGTTGCACATGCCAAGTCAGCTGGCAGCCAAACTTCTGGGTTTCTCCTCTCAGCTCCCATCTCATGGTCGGAGCCTCCACAGCAGGCTTTATATAAGTTCTGGGGGTTAACTCAGGTCTTTACACTTGTATGGTAAACACTGTACCACTGAGCTACAGTCTAGCCTGTAAACGTATTATCTATTGATAGTCGCAAAACACAGATGAATCTCTGGAAAAGTGGCCAGACTTGAAAGTGGATAGAGATAATTCTGCCAGAAATAAGGCAAGCCCGGCTTTTCAACGGTGGGATAAGCTTGTCAAGTCCACTGAGTATGTAACTGCTGGATGTCACGGGGGAAGCTCCATCTCGGCTTTTGTTGAAGAGCATTTTTAAGGGAGCATTTTTAAGGGAGTGAGGCTTTGTGGCAAGATTCCACCCAGCTAAGGTATAATGATACACACCTTTAATTCAAGGAGACAAAGCCAAGCAGATCTCTAAATTGAAGGCCATCCTGAGACAAAGCAAGCGCTAGGTGAAGAAAAGCTTAAGTCCAGGCACAGCAGTACACACCTTTAATCCCAAGAGACAGAAGCAAGGAGATCTTGGGAGTTCAAGGCCAGTCTGGTACAGAGAAATTTCCAAGTAGAGAAAAGCTTAAATCCAAGCATGGTGGACCACACCTTTAATCCCACCATTTAGGAAACAGGCATGCAGATCACAGAGCTCAAAGCAATGTAGAGAACAAGTTCCAGGAAAACCAAGCTTAGGCAGAGTAAATTCATTGAAAAGAGAAAGCTGGCGATTATATAAACAAGGGGGCCATGCTCCAGCTCCAGCAGAACTCTGCAGCTGCTTCAGCCACGTGGCTCTGGCTTTAGAGTCAAGAACAGATGAGACTACTGGGACAATTGATGCTGGATAGCTGGAAATTACAGTGGTTAAGAAGAGATCAGCATCACTGAGGTGAAATCTGTGAAGTGTTTTCTAAGAGCACAAAGAAACTGTTCCAGAGAGCCAAGGTTGTACTTAGTGCTGCGGCTGGACTTGGTAATGTATAAAAGTCACCCAGGTGGTACTGGTTTTGAAGACATGAAGGGGTCATGGAGAACAGCTGAGGCTTGGCACTATGAAAGGCCACTGGTGAAGGTGCAGCCTCAGTTGCAATCGACAGCCCAGGACTGTAGGGGTCATGCAAAGAAGTTGAGGCTTAGCAACACAAAAAACCTATGAGAGGCTATTGGTGAAGCCTAGTTGCAGCTGAAGACTCCATGTATTGTAGATGTCAGTGCCATGGGATGACCACCAAGAACAGCAGCAGCAGTGGAGTGGAGTCAACCAGAGTCTACAGTGCTGCAGAGGGCAGAGCAAAGACCCAAGCCCTTTGGAGGAGCCCAGAAGATCATGTGTGGCTCCCAGAACATGAAGCTGTAACTGTTGAAGTTGCCTGGAGACCCCAAGATGCCAGACCTGTGCAATGTCTGCGGAGGAAAGCTACTAACAGGGAGTGGAACCAGTCTAGGAGAATGAAGTTTGTTGCCAGCCACTGCAGGCCTGGCGGGGGACTCATTCCATTTTTCCAATAGAGGAAAAGCCCTAACAGGCCACATGTAGGAGACAGAAGACAGCAACTGCTCATGAGCACAGAAGCTGTTTTTTTTTTCCTACAATCAACGCCACTCAGTTCTTTGCAGCCTGAAATCCTGCCTTTCTTGTTACCTAAAGAACGCCCTATCACAGTAATTTATTTAAAAGAACTGCTTTTCACAATTCCTTTACAAGAAAGAACAAGATAGATTTACTTTCACAGTGCCCATATTTAACCACTCAATGCCAACCAAAAGGTACTAGTAAAAAGTCTAGCCACAAGGAATGGTGAATAGTTCTACCTTGTGCCAATATTTTGGAAAACAGCCAATGGAAATAATTCATGAGCAATTTCCTCAGTCCTTTAACTTACAWTTAAATGGATGATATTTTACTGTCAGATTCAAATGGTGATACCTTAGGAAAAAAATGTTTTAATGAAGCAAAGAGATTTTTACCTAATTGGGGATTACAAATTGTTCATGGAAAAAAATACAGAGAGGAGACTATTAATTATAAGTCTACAGGTAATTCTACCACAAAAGAGTAGAAAGCAAAAGAGATCCATTAAAAACTCTTAATGATTTTTAAAACGTATTGGGTGTTATTAACTGGCTATGGCCTACAACTGGTTTGACTACTAAGGAGCTGAATAATCTATTTCAAACCTTACAAAGTGATAAAGAATTAAATAGCCCAGGCTGGAGAGATGGCTTGGCAGTTAAGAGCACTGACTGTTCTTCCGAAAGTCCTAAGTTCAAATCCCAGCAACAACATGGTGGCTCACAACCATTCGTAAAGAGATCTGATGCCCTCTTCTGGTGTGTCTGAAGATGGCTACAGTGTATTTAGATGTAGTAATAAATCTTTAGGCCAAAGGGAGCAGGAGCAAGCAGGGTTGACCAGAATGAGTAGAGGTCTGGAATTCAAATTCCCAGCAACCACATGATGGCTCACAACCATCTGTACAGCTACAGTGTACTCATATACATAAAATAAATAAATAAATCTTTTAAAAAAAGAAAAATAATTAAATAGCCCAAGATTATCAGCCGAAGATGATAATTGGCTCTGGTAGAAAATAAACTATAAAATGCCCATATAAACTGTGTGAATCCGAAGACTGCCTATGTGTCAGCTACCTTGTCATCTTCTCCTTCTCCCACAAAAATTATTTATTGAAATGGATAAAAATAGCCACATTTAGCACACAGAGTAAAACATTATAGACCTATATAGGAAAGGTATCTAAACTAAATCTAACAGGTAAAATGAGATTTCATCAGTTAGCAGAAATAGAGCCAGCAGAAATTTATTAATGCTGAGATTGCCTCATTATTAGCAAAGAGCTTGCAGTACTTTTTTGGGGAGAAATTAACACGAAATATCCAAAAGCAAGCAATTTCAAATTATAAAATGAACTAATTAGACTCTCTCTCTCATGCCAGGCAGTGGTGGTGCACACCTTTAATCCCAGCAGTTGGGAGGCAGAGGCAGGCGGATTTCTGAGTTCCAGGCCAGCCTGGTCTACAGAGTGAGTTCCAGGACAGCCAGGGCTATACAGAGAAACCCTGTCTTGAAAAACCAAAACAGATTCTCTCTCATATAATAAAAGGACAGCAATTTCTGGAGCACCTACATTTTATGCTGATGCAAATAACTCAGGGAAGGTAGGATATAAATCAGAAAATATAAGTAGAGTCCATATGACTGTTTCAATATCATAATTATATTCAATTCTTATGGTATGAGATTTTCAAGACTCTCTTAATTTAGTGACTGGCTATATGTAGAGAGCTGTTTTGCTAAATTTATTCAGGATGATTCTGAATTGATTTCACTGTTTATTCCACTACAAGTAATCAGAAATAGTAATCATTCATTGTATGTAACACATATCAGACCTCACTCGGGTCGGCCCCGCCCTCTAGCAAAAGGTAATGATGTAATCGACCAGCTTTTGATAGGAAGTATGCTAGAGGCTACACAATTTCATAAAAACACGTTAACAGCAAAGGTTTAAAGAATCTTCTATCACTTGTCAACAAGCCAAGGAAATTGTAAAGAAATGTCTTATTTGTTCTTTGTATAACCAAACTCTTATTACCTGCAGGAAGTAACCCTAAAGGTACCCAAAGAAATAAAATTTGGCAAATGGATGTTTCATTTTCAAGTTTGGTAAACTGTGTTTGTACATCATATTATAGGCACATATTCAAGAATTCACTGGGTTAACTGCTTTAACTTCTGAAAAGGCTAATTCTGTGATGACACATTTACTAGAAGTTCTGAATATTACAGGAATACCTGTACAAATTAACAATGCTTCAGCATATGTCTCTAATAAAACCATTTTTTTTACATATTATAGAACATATTACACAATCCTGTAAGAGAAGCAATCTCGAAGAGATCTAATCATACTTTAAAGATACTTAACAACCAGAAAAGGGTAACAAAGACACCCAAAGATAGATTACATAGCACTTTACTAACTTTAAACTTTAAAATGCTATTGAAAAATCTATAGCTGCTGAGAGACACACAAACAAAACTGCTGAATTAAACCAGCCAGTTTTAAAGGTGTTCTAATCTGAGAATGAAAACCAGGAAATGTGCTAAGGGAAAGGATATACCTATTATTTCCACAGGGGGGAAAGAAAACCTGGAGATCTTCCAAACCGACAGAAATCACGTAAGGGGGAGGGGTTTGTGACCCTCTTGAGGATCTCAACCACAGAAAAAGAAATAAAAAAGACCAAAACAGGTAATGTATATGTTGATCTCTCTATATGTTGAACAGCTCTAAGACTGAGACTTAAATATCCATATGTAGCTGACAAATCTTGTTGGCTACAAAGTCCTCAGGATGTATCATGGCATTCTTTTATAGTACAGAATTTATATCGAAGTTTATAATCCAAATTAGCCTAATTTAAGACACCTGCTCAAATAAAGAGCAGAGAATCTTGGTTCTTGGTTAATTGCAATGTGTACACATTCCATTGCACATTCTATACATGTTAATACAAAACTGTGTTATTACTTGTGAAAGCTTATATGGTCACAAAAAATAACATCAAAAATTGTGGATCTGACAAGATTCACCCTTAGGGATACTGAGACACCTGGTACTACCCCAAACTGCCTCAATGTTTACTCCAAAAGACTTCCAGAACATCTTTAAAGAAAGCAGTTGACCCCAGAAGACCTCAATTCATCCAGCTACATTCCATTCAGTCAGGACTTCACTTATGCCTGCGGAGCAGAGACTGGAAGCAAATGCTACAACTAGCTTTCCTAGACTAACCATTCTCCAAATCTCCTTGGCCTCCAAAAAAGAAATGCTATGCCTCAAATAAACATGAAGCCGTTTTAATAAAACAAAGTCCCATTCCATTAAGCTGGGGTGGGTAAATTTTGCTCGTTCTGTTAAGTGGAGGATGCTTATTATTATAAAGGGGTTTGTTCCAAGTTATTAAATGGTCTTGACCAGTGAGAAAGCACAGTATAGGAGGTTAGACTCGGGGATTTCCCTTTTCTTTTATCCTTTTATTCTTATGTAGGGGGAGAAGGGCTGAAAAGAGAAAAGATGGGGCGGGTAGATATAGGACTATTACAGGAATAATAGGATAGACTGCTGAATCTACTCTTAAACCAAAAAACAGCTTACAGCCATTACATTAATATGGATCTTTGGATATTGATACAAAATTAAAGTTATACTTTGTTACATTTGTATATTTTATTACGTTGGTATAAGGCTTTGGATAGTTATACAAAGTGAAGTTATTTTTGTTACAACACACTATATTAAGATTCAGTTCTTATATAATCGTTTGAAGATGTAAAATTCTAGTCCTTTTAAAAGCCATTACAAATTGTTCAGGATAAATAAGTAATACAAATTGATAAAGTCAAACTCGCAGATACACCAGTTTATCATAAAGTATGCTTCCTGGGTTAGACAGTAAATAGCTAAGAACATAGTTTACCTACTCAGATATGAGACTTAACAGAATATGGCATTTAAAGATATTTTTACAAACTTAAGGACTTTTTTATGGGACATGTCAGCTTCTGACAGCACCACATTCAACTTGGAAGACAAGAACATCGAAGGACCTCCATTTAGAGGTGGCTTCAATTATGGCAAACTAGCCACTGGGCAAAGAAAATGTCCTAACTTCATCTGCAGAGAGAATGCTGTCCAAAATGGACAAAACTTGGACGTAAAGTCATTGCGAAGCTCTGCCAAGACAAGGTAAAGAAATCCTTCATAATTCCTGCTTCACAATAGTTTGTCAGATATACTGGTCCAAAAGGCTGAAGACAGATGTTCCAATGTTAGTGACATTTCTGGGGAACTGTTCAGGCAGTCAACTATGTCATTTGTATAATTTTGGAAGCAGCTTGCCTGGGATTCCTATTCAGGTGATAGTTATACCTTCTCAAGTCTCTGATGGGGTTGAAGACTGGATAGTCATAGTCTCACAAAGGTTACAAAAAATTTAAGAAAATGTTTAGGGTCTCAGATGTTTTAAGTATGGTAAATGCAAATTATGAAGGTTGGAGTAGATGAAAGTTTAAGTTGTAGGTGTTTTAAGGTTGGTATTGAAGGTTAGAGGATCTAGTAATTTATTTTTTTCGAGACATGGTTTCTCTGTATTGCCCTGGCTGCCCTGGAACTCACTCTGTAGACCAGGCTGGCTTCAAACTCAGAAATCCACCTACCTCTGCCTCCCAAGTGCTGGGATTAAAGGCCTGTGCCACCACTGCCCGGCTTAGAAGGTTTTGTTTGTTTTTTTAATGAAGACTGGAGGAAAATTTTAAACAGGTGTCTTAAAATTGGTAAGTGCAAGTTATGAAAGTTAAAGAATTTAATTGCTTAAGATAGTAGTGAGAAAAGTACAGCAGAACTGTGAACTCGCCAAGATAGGACAAATTAAAATTGCCAAATACAAATGGGCTGGACATTGTGAATGTATTTACACCAGAGATTTCATAATTATTTAATAATTGTCTTGACTGTATGCTTCAGCCAATTGCTGTAGGGAATAAAGGCAGGCAGGTTTTCAATTACCTGGCTGGAGGTCTCAGGTAAGGACCACAAAGAGAAGGTGAAAGGAGAGAAGTATGGACCAGCAGCAAGTGCCAGAATAAAATGCCTCCCCAGAACACCAGACTGCTGGAGCAGAAATAGCCCAGGAGACTTCAAACAGCAAGCATTTGGGAGCACAGATGGAGAAGCAGCCAGCACAGTGGTAGAGAATTAATTAGGGTAAACCCCCAGTAAATGAGCAGAGCCTAATATATAAATCATAGTTTGAGTCTCATTTAATAGACAGGGCTAAGCCTAATTCTTTTATTTTACATTGATCTTCAGAGAACATTATTATGGGTAGGGACTTATGCACCTTGGACATGAGGACAGAATGTAACTCCTGGGTGTGTTTTTTCTCTTTCCATGTGTGTTTGGGGACTGAACTCACATTGTCAGCCTTACCCTGTAATCGCTTTCACTTGCTGGGTCATCTAATCAACACTAGGAGCAACTTTAAAAAAAAAAAATTAAAACATTACACACTTGGAATCATATTCATTTTAAAAGATGTTAYTGTTCTTAATTGTGTATATGTGCAAGTTAGGGCAGTGTCTGTGGACACCAGGTCCAGATGGTAGCACATGACATGGGGTGGGAACCTAACACCAGTACTTTTCATGAGCTGAGCAGTGTTTCTTAACCTGAGTCCTCCCTCTAGACCCATATTCACAATTTTAAGGTACCAATGTTTATTTTTATAAAAATAGAAACAAACAAACAAACAAACAAAAAGGCCAAAGAGTAGGCAGCATAAACACTGTCACTCCACATATGGAAAATTTCTAACACGCTAAAAGGTTTACTGCTCAGCAGCAAGCCCTGAGGCTTACGGGTTGTGTCTGTTCTGATTCACATGAAGAGAACTGTACAGTGTCCTCTCTTGGGTCTAGATCCTTCAGCTGAGGATTTTAAGTTACTCATTGCTATATACACTTCCTTTGTGTGGATGCATCACAGTTTGTCTGACTTCTAGTTGATGGATCTTTCAAATATTTGTAGTTTGGGGTTACTGTAAACACAACTGCTATAAGCATTCAAATACAAACCTGTGGAGCCTCATGTTTTTATTTCCTTGGGTAACAAGACAACTGAACTGTGTTATGGACACACCTAATTTACAAGCAGTATCTGTGCCATTTTCAGTCCTTTTGGGGTTTCCAGTTGTTCATCTACACTAGCACTGTGGGCCATTTCAGTAGGTATGCAGTTGTGCCTTATGACTGATGTCTTAAGTACTTTTTGTTTGTGTATCCACTGGTGTTATTTGTGATTCTGATAATGTTCAAAGATCAAATCTTAAGAAATATTAAAACACCCATCTATGTATGCATCAGGCTAGAGCATTTTACTTATGTGTTCATGTGTGTGCAAAAGCAATGAGTGGAAGCCAGAGGTCAAGAGGTAGTTGCAATCACTTGCCTGAGGTTCACCAGTTGAGTACCCTGACATCTGGCACTTAGGGATCCAGCTCAGGTCCTTGGACATGTAGGAATGTACTGAATGAAGAGCCATCTTCTCAGCCCAGGACAGATCATTTTAAATTAGCAATTTAATTAACAACTTAATTAAATTAGCAATTTGAGTTAGCTCAAAATTCCAAGGGTTCCTCTCAACTTTTAAATTTTCAAGACACACACGTAAAATAAACATACATAAAGCTCTTTTAATTCTTAACATTTTTATGTGTATGAGGATATAGAACTGGATCATTTGAAAATAAGTACCAGATATCATGTCTCACATGAATACTAAAAATAAGATGTTTTCTTATGTAGGGCAAGTTTATCATTAAATACATAAATTAACAAGTTCTTTCCAGTCTATATAATCTCTCAGTTTCTCTACTTTTCTCCCCTTAATTTTTTCCTCCAAAGGGCAGGGTCTTTCTATTGTAGCCCAGGTTGGCCTCAGAATCATGGAAATTCTCCTGACTTTCATGTGTCTAGATTACAGGCATGAAACATCATGCCCAGCTAGTCAAAAATCTCTTTTAGATCTAATTAGACTACAAATACGGTTATTGGTTAACCTAAATCTTTTGACTTTTTGAAGAAAAATCAGCCAGTTGCTTTGTAAAGTGACGTACATTCTGAACTTACCTTATTTTCTATAAACTGGAATTTATACTTAGATTCACTACAAGCCTATTTTTGAGATGGGTCCTTCATATGATTTAAAAAAACCAAACTTTTACAAGTGTGCTTTGTGTAAGGCTTAAAAGCTGCCCAGGCTGGTATTGAACTTCAAATCTACCCTCGGCTTCCCAACTACCCTCAATTATGAGACTAGAGCACTTACCATGCCTCACTCAGCAGCAAACACTTTTAACAATATTTTGCATAATATTTTGCAAATAATTTTTACAATGCTAGGAACTGAAACTAGGGCATCAGACAGGGGAGGGAAGTGCTTCAATCCAACCAGCAAGTCATTTATATTGCACTTTCTTTGGGGGAAAATTCAGAATCCTAAAAAATATAACTCACACCCCAATTTTGCTAACTATTTTTTTCATGCTATTCTCAGTTCAAAAGAAAAAAGTAAAGTAAAAAAAGACTTTAACAATGGTGTTTTGGAATAGGACACCACCACATTTTTGGCTTTGTCCTAGGCATCCCTGATGCTCCGTTTTATAAATGTGTTCACTTGGTTAACTGGAAACCTGAGTGCCCCTAACTGACCTTAAACTGTTGAGAAGCACATGCCTCAGCCTCACAAATGCTTTAGCACTGAGATATCAGGTAAAGTCCATCATGCTTTTTTGTTCCTTTCTGCTGTTAAAAAATAAAAGTTTAAACAACACCTGCTGGTCTGTGCCTATGTTCCCAACATTTAGGAGGCCGAGACAGAAAGTTTGCAACTCCAGGCAAGCCAAGGGTACATGAGCAAGATCTCATCTCTAAAACTCAGAAAATCTAGTAACACAAATGGGCATTAGTTTTCTGCTCTTTCACATTCATAAAGGGCCAAATTATAGTCATCTAATTTTGGGAACTGCCCCCCTCCACCTGAAATAGTATTTAAACTGGGTTTCACTATACACATCTATAATCTTGGGCGGCAGTGAGGCAAAGGCTCAAGGGTCAGGAGTTCAAAGTCATACCCAGCAACACAGTGAATTCTAGGTTAGTTTGTACTACATGATATCTTACCCTCCAAAAAGTGATCTTAATATATACTAACTTTACTAGTTAATCTACTTCCCCT
The DNA here is from genome assembly GCA_002335545.1 of Apodemus speciosus. Classification (NCBI taxonomy): domain Eukaryota; kingdom Metazoa; phylum Chordata; class Mammalia; order Rodentia; family Muridae; genus Apodemus; species Apodemus speciosus. Next base: position 203,524 of record BDUI01000642.1, on the reverse strand, counting down.
ATATTCTAGAAGAACAAAAGGTGTCTGTTAACTACTAGGTAATCATTAGTAGGTAAATTAGATCTTTAATGCAGAAACTGCGGGTTTCAATATATTGGTTACATATTGTTTTTATTCAGGCTTGTCAATTAAATACGAACCAATCAACTCTTAGTTGCTTTTACAGGTCCAACCTTTCCTTACAGAAGCTGTTAAATACAGCTTTGAAGTAATGTAGTATTAGGCAGCAAGAGATTTAGGTGGAGCAACAATTCATCTGGAATCCACAGTTAAATATTTACTTCCTTTGGTGCCTTGTAYAGAAAGGCACTGTTAAGGATGTTACAAAATAGAGGAAAATACCCACAGCAAATAGTTCTACTGAAAACTTACTATAAAGAAGTTACAGTGGAGGTGATGATTCTTTTTATTTTTTTCTTTTACAGTAAGAGTATGGTCTTTAAACTATACACACACACACCCACACACAAAAACATTATGAAACAGTCCCTGCCCCCATCCTCCCGCAATATACTGAACACAGCAGTTTAACCAAAAAAAAAAAAGAAAAAGAAAAAAGAAAAAAAAGAAAAGAAAGAAAGAAAGAAAAATCAAGACAAGTCTGATTTCAAAATTTCAATATAAAAGCAAAAGTATGCAATGCCAACAGTTGTTCAACTTCCAACTCTAATAGGCCCAAACAAAACAGCCCCATATTTAAATTTCTCCAGCACACAATCCAGTATAAATGCTCAACTGTAATCAACTAATAACCAATTGAAGAGAACTTTAGAAGGTTATATTGCTTCTCTTCGCCCTTTTCTCTTATAGTTGGAGGCACAGGTATAAGGAGATATATAAGTCAAAGGAAGAAGGAAAAAAATCCTAGAGCTGCTGCTGTTTGGAATAGAAAGGAAGACAGTATTTTACAAATGTTCAAAAACTGCAAGGCATTAACACAATTCATTCTCTATCACTCCTAACTTGAAAGAGTAGAGAACAGTATCTCATATAAACTGTTACGTTCAGGTTCACAAAAAAATATGGATGTAGTTTTAGACTTTATCAAGAACAGGTTCAATTCAAATCATTGGATACTATACATCTAGCCTGACTGGATCGGTGTCTAGAACTGTTCACTGTCACTCTGAACAGCTGTAAACTAAACAATAGCATGTAACTCCATGGGAAGCTTAAGGATTGAAGGTATGTACACAGCTAGTTAGATCTCCCCTGCTTCACGCTCTTCAGAGCTCCTCCTGTCTTCTGATCTGCCATTAGCACTCTCATAGGACCGCTTCTTATCTTTTCGATCTCGGTCACGAGGTGATCTGTCTCTTGAACTCCTGTCTCTGTCACGTGATGCTAAGTCTTGGTCTCTGAATCTTTCTTTTGAGGATCTGAAAAATATTAATTTGAGGAGCAAAATATGTTGGGACACCCAAAGTCTAATGAACGAATAGGATCAATATTTTCTGAGAGCTGAAGAAATAAATAAGAATACATCTGAGAAGAGTTTCCTATAGAAGAGAGACCTACTATAGCTGATAAGGGACCAAAACAAAACTGGGAACAACAAATAGCTATATAGTTAAGGATAAAAGAGCCTAAACAATGTATTCTCAGTATTTCAGAGATAATCATAAAGTTTCAATTAATAAAAAGGCATTTAATATAAAACAATATAGAAGTAATTGTTTTAAAGTGAAAAGTATCAAGATTCCAAATTGTATGGAAACCAATCAATTTGTACAGCAATAATCTCTTTTGTGTTAAATGACAAACCATAAGGATTTGAGGTGTTGTAAATCACACACACAAGCTTAGGGTGTAGGAGTCATTCTTTTCTATCAATTTAAAAAAAAAAAAAGCAGAACCATCCATAGCTTTCTGGCTTTACACAAACAGGCTTCGGTAACATTTGTACTACAGGCAGTATGTTGCAAAGTAGGTCAGAGAACTACTCAATAATATGGCTTAAATAGCCGTTTGCTAATTTAAAAATCTGCTTCACTCTTCGAGTGAATTCATTAAAACCAAAATGTGAGGTATGAAAAAATGATCATACTCTAATAAAATCCTAAATGCTATTACTACTATCTTCTCGATTCTTACCCCATCTTCAAAGAAAGGTTCATAAACACCCTTGTATCAGAAGTGCAATCAGAAAAAACAAAAACACAAACACATTGTGTAGACTCTAACTATATTGGTTAGCATAGAATATATACTTTTCAACACCTAAAATGAATTAACAACAAATATTACATTTATTTAGTTCTTTACAGGTGATACAGAATGTTTACACATAATTCATTTCAGTCAAGGTTAAGAATTATGATCAGAGGCACTGCCAAGTCCTGCGTAATACTTTTTTTTTAAAAGTTGGAGTTTAAACTTGGATCTCAATATGCTATGTTTGCATGCTACTAACCCAGAAAAGAATACTTTCAGAAAAACATAAGGCAAGATAAAAAATACGACAATAACCAGTTTGAAAAATATAGATACGGAGAGTGTTGTAGTTTGGATATAAAACAGTCCAAAAGCTCATGTACTGTTGAAGACTTGAAACTGGTGACGGTCCTACAGAAAAAGGTGGCTAGCTCACAAAGATGGTTGGTAACCACTGAATTAATCCACTGCAGGCTCATAGCTACACAGCCATTAGGAGGTGGTTTCTGGCAGGAGGAAACAGGTCAAGAGGGGTGTATTTTATTATAACTTATACCTGGTCCCTGGTTCTCTATTTCCTCTGCCATAAGATGGATGAGTCAATTGACAGGCTCCATGCCATGGTGTTCTGGTTAGGCATGGGCCCAGAAGCAATTCAAAAGTGGCCATGAACTGAAATCTCATTTTCACTTATAAAAGTGTGAGCTAAAAGAAAGTCCTTCCTTCTCATAAATTTTTTAAGTAATTTGTCATAATACAAAACTATGGCAACGGATTAAAATTTAAAAAGCTTGAAAAATCAACACCAAATTTCAAGCATTCTTCTTGAAGTTATATAAGCCTTTTTCCCCTTTTGTTTTCTGAATCAAGTTGTCTCTCCTTAGCCCAGGCTGGCCTCAATTTGTGGCAATTTGCGCCTCAGCCCTACAAAGGTTATCATTTCAGGAGCTCCTTCTTAATAAGCATTTTACAAGACAAGAAAAAAAAGCCACAAGAGCCATCTTCAAAGCTTCTATTAATGATAGAAATGATCACTAAGAACAGTGACATTAGATGCTGGCAAGTCCCTGAGGTCAGTGATAACTGAAAAAGAACAAAGACATGAACTAATGTTTGTACAAGATTATAAATAACCTCCTACACGTCATTTGTTACATGTTACTAGTGAAAGTCTAATAAGCCAAATATTCCTATTACCTCTATTTAATAAAATATGAAAAAAACAAATGGGATGTAATTAAATTATTTGGCAAAGAATTCTGAACCCAAGTAGTCTTGACTATGAAGTCTGTACTACATGACAGAACACCCCAAAAAGCACAAAGTTGCTGAAGGTCCTCACTGACCTGTGGGAACTGTTGCCAAGACAAGGTTCATTTAGACAACCCAGTTGTAGTAGCAGAGATAAGTACTTTACAGAAAGGGCGAGAAAACAGCAAACTGCCAAAACTTCTAACAGACTCTTTTACCATCAAAAACTAAACTCGCATATATATCAATAATTTGATGTTATATATTTGAAATAACAAGTAGCAAWCATTTGCTTTTTTGTTAAAAACAATGATGTTTTAAAAGTAATTTGAATTCAAAGATATGAAATACTCTTGAGAAAAGCAAAATTTTTAATAGTTTTACAAAAATAATCCTCTTTTGAACATGCTAAATACGGTGGGAAGTTTTCCTATATAAATAAACTTCACAAGTTCAGGAAGCCTCAGGATGACACAATGATAGGACAAGACTCCCCACCCATCCCTCCCATCTCCATCACCAATAAAGACAAGTAAGATAAACATCAGAAAAATGACTGCTGGGCAGGTCAACACAAGAATCATCTAGATCCTTTATTACCTAAGCAGCCCAATTCTCAGATTTAGTGTGCATATTTAGAATCATAAAGAACATTACAAAAAAATGTTTATTTCTGGCCACTGCACTGAGGACAAACCCAGTTTTGAAACGTAAGAAGCCTACAGATATTTTCCTACTTATTTAATTACAACCAGTTATGAAAGCCTGATCCATTATCTAAAATCATTTTTTAAAAATCTTTCTGAAAAATTTACTCATCTAAATTTATGTCATTTACCCTATGATATTCAGTTTATCACTTTATGATCTGTGGCCAAGTATTCTCCCACAYAGAAAACTCCATAGAGCAACATGAAAATGGTTGTTAATATACACTATTACTACTTTGCTATTTTTTAACAAGCCTAGCAGAGAGGAAAGTATCTAATTTGTAAAGCCAGGCAGGGTGCCATGTCTATAATCCCAGCACTCAAGAAGGAGCTGAGGCTAAAGGATGAATAGGAGGCCAATTTGAGCTACATAAGAGCTTGGCCTCTTGACCTTCCCCGCAAGCCCTCCCCCCAACACACACACAAACACACATACACATACACACACACACACACACACACACACACACACACACACACACACACAACCTAGTTTAAAAAAAATCACTTTACAGGCTACTTAGAACATAGAAATATACAAAATAAAATGTTGACTGAAAGCCTACTAAGAAACTCAGCTTGTGATTTCAGGAAATGGTTAATTCAATCCAAAACAAAAGATTTTGCCAGCTTTCTGCGGGTTTAGTTTATGTGGAGTAAGCCACAGAAAATTTAAGACTAGTAATTGGGACTCCAAGTTTTTCTCCTATATTTACCTAAGAATAGTTGTCAAGGAGGGGGAAAGTAATTTTAAGTATAATTTATGCTCTATAGGATTATCATGTGACCCGAGTTTTGGGGACTTAACAGCTCCACTACATTCTAACCCTTTGTTAGCTCTCACTAGATAATCAGATCCAATGTCTATTCTCATTGCATCTTTTGAAGTTTCCTGCTATAGTAAGGTGTTGTAGCTTCCTCCAAACTCAGAATCTTCCCATTACACTAAAGGTGACCATGAAAATGTATGATTTATACTGTAGATTAAACAACACAGTAGAATCTGTTTGCTCTTTAGAAGTGCACCAAAATGTGGAAAACAGGCAAACAAAGCTAAACAATGCTTTTAATGAAACGACTTCTCAGAGTCTATTTGTTAATACATATTGGAAAACAAATAAACAAAAAACCCCCCACAACCCTCAAGAGTATTAGTACCTAAAATTATTTGCCTATAAAATATTTTTGTTTTTATCAGCACCCCTCCCGCCTCCCCAACATTCCAAGTAAAGAAAAAGCAATAACCTCTGCACATACTGGCTTCAATTTCTTACTCTGGCTCACGCATTATTAACTCTGCATGAACTACCCACACAATCAGAAAAAATTGTATACACCTACAATTGAGTACATATCAATATATCAGGTGCAGGTTTCAAACCAATAATCTAAGCATAAGTAACATAATAAACAAAAGGCTAAAACATAAAGGTAGCTCCGCATCCTCTGCTCGGCACTTCAGTACCTCCTCTTGGATCGCTCTCTGCTCCTATCTCTTGAACTGTGCCGACTTCTCTGGTGGCTGCGGCTGCGGCTTCGGCTACTGGACCGGGACCTGTGGCGATGGCGTTTCTCACGAGACTTGGATCGAGTCCTCCTCTTGCGTTCTCGTGACATGGAGCGAGATCGGTGTCTGCGATGCTCTCTGGATCTAGATCTACAACAAAATAATTTATTTCATTGTTAGTGCAACAAATCTCATTTACACTAGTCTTTTCTTTAAAAAGTTTTTTTTTAATGTCTTTGTGTATGCATGCATATCACAGAACATAAGCGTAAGTCAGAAGACAAACTTCTGGGAGTCTTATTCCACAGTGTGGGTCCCAGGAATTGAACTCAGGTTATCAGGGCTTGGTGCCAGGTACTTTTAACCAGCTGAGCCATCTTGTCAACACTGAGAAGTTATTCAGTAGCTGTCCTTGATGGTTAATTCTATTCTAAATAAACTATACGTAGACTAGAAATAAACTGCTAATATGTTACTGGCTAGATACKAAGATATCAAAATAAAAACAGGAGTATCAATTCTCAGAAGTCAACCAATAATGTATAAATTTTTGTCGGTAAACTAGGGCTGTAGTTCAGTGGAAAAGAACTTGCTTATTATCCAAGGGGCAAATAGCTTCCACACCCACCAGTAAGGGAAAAAAAGGGAAAAAAGAAAGCTAAGTAGTTAAAAAGTGCATGTGGCACAATCTTGAGTATTAGAGTACTACAGCACAGACCTGTAATGCCAGCTCTGAAGGCAGAGGATAGACAATTCTAAGTTTAGACTAGACCATAGCCAAGGAAACACAAAAGGGCCATAAAGGACAATACCAAAGCCCTCTTTTGGCCCTCCCCTCCCCCCTCCTCTCTATGTGTATGCAAATACACACGTACAAATATACAAACAAAAGTAGAAATAGGAAAGGATTAGAACAAATTGTGAAAAATTGACTTTGAGCCCGGCCAGAACTACATATACATAGTGAGAACCTTTTAAGAAGCAYTTGTTTATTACGTGTACACTGTCACTCTCTTTAGACACAACAGAAGATGGCATCAGATACCATTACAGATGACTGTGAGTCACCATGCAGTTGTTGGGAATTGAACTCAGGACCTCTGGATGAGCAGTGCTCTTAACCACTGAGCCACCTCTCCAGCCCCCTTTTAAAAGTTTTATCAGGAATATGAAAGAAAAATTAAGGCAACAATCAGTATTATGATTTCATGCCAATTTTTCTGCTATTTTTTTAAGCATACTTAATAAAAACTTTAAGGGGTTGGAGAGACAGCTCAGCAAGTTAAAAGTGCTTGCTACTCTTCTACAACACAAGTTCAGTTTCCAACATGCACCTTAGGTAGTATATAATTCCATCCATAATTCCAGTTCTGGGGAACCTAGCACACTCCCCTGGTTTCCAAGGGCATTTGCTCTTCAGCCCCCAAATACACATGACATGTACTCACAAATAAAAATAAATCATATTAAAAGAACAATAAAGAATTTTTCAAGGATAACCACTCTTTTTCTGAATTATATTTTGACCACTAAAGTTCTGAATGTTAATGGTAAGCCAAAAATTATAGTGTAAACAAAAAAATCCATATAAACAACAACAACAAAATCAGGTGAGCATTTTATAAAAACATGAAAGTGTGTGGTGGAGTATGTGTGTAATAAGGATGGAAATAGCATGAATAGAACACAAATATGTGAGGGGAAAACAAGATAAATTTACTGGTTGGCTTAAAGTCACTTTAAAAGTGACAGAAGTGATGATGTGGGTTATGTATGCTTGTGATCTCAGCATTTAGGAGATGAAGGCAGAAAGATAACTCATGGACAGCATGGGATACTATAGCTAGAACATGGCAAAAAAGGAAAAAAAATACACAGAAACTGCTTTAAGTTGGATTGTGTTGATAATTACTTCCAAAGTTAAATGGATAAATATTAGGGTATATAAATTACACCTCTGAATAATATAAAACATTTCAAGTTACCATTAAAATGTAGTATTACCTCATAATTTCAAAACAATTAATTAGGTGGTTCCAAAGAATATATTTGTTTGTAAATATTTTATTATGATTTTCTTCTTTAATTTTTTGAAATTTTTGAATTTAAATCTTTAAATTCAAGGCTAGCCTTGAAACTCAGAGAGATGTGCTAGCCTCTCAAGTGCTGAGATTGAAGGCATGAGTACCACATCTGGTTACAGAAGAACTTCCATAAAAATGCTTTTAGATTTCATTTGTATACGTATGAGCAATTTGCTTGAATGTATGCCTATGACCTATGTGTATGACAGGTACCATCGAGGTCAAAAAAGAGCACTGGATCCCCAAGTCCAATTATGGACTGCTATGAGCTGCCATGTGATTGCTGAGAATGGAAGCTGGGTCCTCTGCAGCCAGTGCTCTCAAACACTGAGCCATCTCTGTAGACTGTATTGAAGGATTTTGAAAGCATTTAGCTCTCGTCTATACTATAGTCAAATGGATGTACATTTCATGACTGACCACAATTGAATAGTTTCTTTGACTAAACAGAATTTCTCATGTAGTCAAAGGCAGCCCCAGACTTGCTCTGTGTAATTGTGGATGACCTTGAGCTCCTGGATCTATCTCTTCCTTCTGCTCCATGAGCACTGGAATTACAGGCAAATAAATACTGGGTCTATAGGAAGGTGCTTGCTATGATACCTGGTTCTGAAGAATATATTTCTAGAAACAGAGAAAAGCTATCAGTCCATTCATCCATCCATTTAGTTTGACAGATTGTTCTATTTACCTATCTATCATAAGAAAGATTTTCTATCTAATCTAATCTATCACAAGAGAAAGAACACCAGGAAAGATGGTACAGGTCTTAAATGCTGGCATTTGAGAGGCACAGGTAGGTAGATGGCTATGAGTCTGAGACCAAGCCTGGCCGACATGGTGAGAACAGACCAGACAGGGATCCATATAGTAACACTCTGTCTCAAAAGTAAAAAAGGGGCTAGAGAGGTTGCTGCTCTAAGAAAAGCCAGGTTCAATTTCTACCACTGACATAATGCTACAACCATCTATAACTACAGTTCCAAGGGATCTGGGCACAAGGCACAGATGCCATACAGATGTAGGCAAAGCACCCATACACTGATAAAATAATCCAAAGAAAAAATTAAGATAATTAAATCCATTCAAAAGAAGTTTCACCAATGGTATTTTGTTTAACCACTCGAGCTAGCTAACCTATTTCTAATACATAATCCAATGTAACTTTTTAAAATGTCAAGATAATTATACACAAAATATTTACTATGTACCTAACCCATAGCACATTTTATTTACAAAAGAAAAAAAGAATACTAAAATCAAGTTCCTGCATTGTTGGAGTTTATAGTTCAGAAACAAGTTTCTAGAGATCTACCTCTAGTAAAGAAGTAAGTAAATGGAAAAATGGGTAGTAGTAGTTTACATAGAACATGAAGAACAGGATTTTCTGACAGGATGCCACTGAAAAAGACAAGAAGTAACTCTGCCAACATAGACAGGGGCACTCAGGTATAAAGTGCTGGAATGGGAGCAAGTTCAACATGCTGAAGGAACAGAAAAAATTTATTTAGCTACAATGAAGTGAGTAAAYAGGAGCGACAGTGAAGACTGACAAGCATGAAGATTAAAAACTTTATCATTCAAACCAGGAAGCTCTAAGTGGTGTATTATATAAAGTGAATGGAAGTATTATTGTGTGACAACAAAATTATTCTATGGCACACTGGACCACACTGTCACTACACTAAAAGCTATGATACCAGATGTGGTCATACACAGTTGTAATCTCAGCATTAAAAAATATAGAGGAAGGAGAATGATGAACTCAAACGAGATCCTTCCTGGAAAATTAATAAACTAGTTATGAAGACATATTCCTGTAATCTTTCCTAACAGTCCAGAGGGAAGACACACAAGCTCCAGAAGACAAACTAAGGCTAAACAGGCTAAACAGTTGGCTCAACAAGGCTCAAAAGGACAATCAAACAAATCCCATACAGCAACAGTAAAAACTCAAGCAGATGGCTATTTGTATTTTTAACAGGTATGTTAGGAAATTGTTTCTTAAATGTACCATTCTAACTGAATTTTGTTTTTATTTAAAATTGCATTTTAAAACTCCTGTCACTATGCACTCACTGATAAGTGCATATTAGCCCAGAAGCTCTGAATACCCAAGACACAATCCACATATCAAATGATGTCYAAGAAGGGAGGAGAGGCCCCTGGTCCTGGAAAGGTTTGATGCAGCAGTGCAGGGGAATACCAGGACAGGGAAGCGGGAGGGGGTTGGTTGGGGAATAGGGGGAGGGAAGAGGGCTTATGGGACTTTTGGGAAGGGGGAACCAGGAAAGGGGAAATCATTTGAAATATAAAGAATGTATCTAATAAAAAGAAAAAAACTGTCACATATTTACTGTATTTCTAAAAGATTTTTAGCAAAATAGAAGTATTTTTTTGTTTGCTCATTTAATTTCAGAGTGGTATGTAAAATTCTACTTTGATAAAACTCAGTAGTTCTGAATATGTTCTGAGCAGTTACTCTTTAATTGCAGTGCTCACACCTGAACTACCAAAGAGTCAGTGGTAAATTTTTCTTTTTGTTTTGAGGCAGGGTTCCTCTGTGTAGCTAGCCCTGGCTATCCTGGAACTCACTCTGTAGATCAGGCTGGCCTACAACTCAGTTGATTGCCTGCCCCTGCCTCCTGAATACACCACCACCACCTGGCTAATTCACTAGTAATTTATTAATTCTCTCTGGAGATTAAAAGATATATAATCTAAAAAAACATACATTTGAAAAATACAGCTTCACTACTATATCCATCKTCTACAGTACCTACCTTTTGGGATTCTTGCTATGTGATCGGGACCTAAAAAAAGAATATCTACTTTTAGAAAAGTGACTGAAATTTTTAAACTGGCACAATATGCTGCTAAATGACATTTTTTTTGAGTTCTGACTTTTATGTTACTTCTATAAAAACAAGGCACGTACTTGAATAGAGCTTCCCACAACAAAACAACAACAACACTCTAGAGAATTCCCTGCCTTGTCATAGAAGTTCTTTCAACTAGGCACCTAGCTTAGAAAAAGAATATACTTCTGATGACTAAAACTGTGCTTATCCTAAAAACTCAATTCTCCAAAACCCACTTCCTAAACTAGAACAAAAACAGACTATTTTTCTATAGCTTTTATACTGAGAAAATTAGAATATAAGAAAATTAGTATTTCTAATTGTGAGTGTGCATGCATGTGATCATGTGTGTTCATGACCTAAAAGGTTAGAAGCATTGAAACTAGAGTCACAAAAAATTATTACCTGTCCAATGTGGATGCTAGTAATTGGACTCAGGTCCTCTGGAAGTACCAATACATGTTCTCAATCACTAAAGACATCTTTCTAGCCCCAAAATGATTACATTCCTTCATATTTTTTTTTAAGAAAAATTTGTGCCTATATGTATATTTAAGTTAACCATGTGCATGTGTGACGTCAGAAGACACTGGCTCCCCAGTTATCCACGGAGTTATGAATGGTTGTGAGCTACCACGTGGGTGCTGCTCTTAAAACTACTGGGCATTTTTCTCCAACCTCCAAATGATCCAGCCCCAGATTATATTCTTATATAGCACACTCTTCACAGTTCCCAGTACAATGTCAGTACTCAATGAACAATTCCAATCCCATGGTTAGTACAACACTGTAGTAGTTTATCATGCGGTAGGAATGTGTATAATGGCAAGCATGTTTTAAAAGTATGCTATGGCTGTCTAACTATGGTTCTATTTACACTGTCTGTGCAACAAGGGAAAGTTGGTGTCACTACCTTAGTGTGAAATGTCCTCCAAAAGTTCACATGCTGGTCCCAACTGGTATACCCAATCATCCAGAGCTAACTGGATCATAAGTATTCTTACCTAATGGATAAATAATCCACTGACAATTTTTTTTTTTAGATGTATACATGTATATCGCAAGCTTGTACTCATGGAGGCCAGAAGGTGTTAAATCCCATGGATTTGGGAGTTACAGGCAGTTGTGAACTGCTCAATGTGGCTGCTGGGAACTGAACTCAGGTCTCCTCAAAGAGCAGCAAATGTTCTTAACCATTTCTCCAGCCCCTACTGACAGATTCTTAATTTGACGGTATTGTTAGGTTACAGAAACCAGTAGGTGCGACCTAGTTCAAAGAAGTAGGTTCTTTGAAGAGTGGATATGACCTCTGAACCTGTCCTGAAAACGTTTGTGCATGCCTATCTTGAAGTAAGCAGCTTTTCTCTACCATGGCCCGTTATATCTTTCAGCTACCATGATGTTCTGCCTCAAACACAAACCCGCAGCAATGTAGGCAGCAAACCAGGTGCTATCTACAAACCAAAGTAAATATTTTTTTTAAACTTTTTTTCCTCAAGTATTTTTTAATACAATGAAAACTTAAAACATAGATTGGATAAACACAGAGCCTAGCATATAAATAGCGAGTAAGTGATGCACTTTTTTTAGGTGATTATTTCAGTAGCAGTTAGGAACCCAGCTTGTATAATCTTATACTATTTCATAACTTAATATTTTATAAGCACAGTTACAGTACTTCCTCAACTTCACAATCTCAGAGCACTTAGAAAATTGTTTTAACTTTTTTTTTTTAAGGTAGTCTTACATTGCAGGGCAGATTGGCTTCAAACTACTCTCCTGAGTGCTAAGATTATAGATAAGAACCACCACTTTTTTTCATTTTTGGGAGAATGAGAACTCATTTGGGAGAAGTATAACTTACCTACTACACAGAATTAGCTATTCTCAAAGCTGCATGTTCTTTTACTTCAGTTTAGGATTACAGGTATGAACCACCATGCCTAGCTAAACATTTCTCCAGTAAGATTAGACTTTGCAATCAAAAGAAATTGAGGCCTTGAGGACCAAGACTGGTTTATGAGTCCACCAGGGAAACTGGGGTGAAGATGTTAACTTCAACTTTTAAGAACTGTGTTCTTGGGGCTCCCTATCTGGGCACATTGGTTGGCACTGCAATTCTCCCAGTCCTTCCTTCATCCCCAGAGGACCCTGTTCCTGTCCTTATTTTCTAAGAGTCAATTCCCTCCCAAGAACAGGGCCCAGGTGTGCCCTGTCCAATGCTGCATTCCAAGGGTCTGTAAGGTTGCCTGGTACACAATAGGTGAGCTATGAATGCTGTCAAGGCTTACCTGCTTGGCATTGAGGGGGAAACTCAGGCCCAGTAATCCCAGTGCAGGGGAGTCAGAAAAAGGATTAGGTAATCAACTTTCTCACCATCTACAAATACTGCAGTCTGACAAACAATATGAGGTCATTTAACTTTCTCAGTCATATCTTAAACTGAGAATTCCAACATTACTTAAAATGCTATCTATACTACTATAACTAGATCACTGAACAATATCCCTAAAAAGACCAGCCTAGGACCAAGCATAGTGACAAGTACTTGAAATCTCTGCATTTAGGCAGTTGGCTTGAATTATACAAGACCTGGGTTTAACAAGCAAGTAATCTAGATGTGGTATGCAACTTTTAATCCTAGAACTCAAGAGGCAGATGCAGGCATACCTCCTTGAGTTCAAGGCCAGTCTACTCACTATAGCTCTAGGACGACCAGGGGTATAGAGAGAGACCTTGTCTCAACAACATTGGTGATATCAAAAATAAATTTATAATTAATTGGAAAAATGAGTTCCAGGACAGTCCTTTGACTTATATATACAAATATGCAAAAAAGGGTTTAGACACACACCACACAAATAAATCAACAACAAAAAAAACTGGAATGATGGGGAAAACCTCAGCATATACTAACAAAGAGATAAGTTCTGAAGTAAAATTTGCTAAGTGGGAAACAGAGAGAGATAGGGGAAGGAGCAAGACAGTGAGAAAAAGAGAGAGCAAGAGAGAGACAAAGGATTTCTCAAAAGAGATGACAACAACATTGTACAGTTTTGCCCTTAAAGTGAAAAAGACTGCCAGATAAAAAAAGGGACAGATACACACTCACACATGCACATGCGTGCACGCACACACACACACAAATTATGAAATGCAAAATAAAGTTCACCTAAACTGAGAGTAATGTGCTCAGAGCTTTTAAGTTAGCATGACTAAAAAGGGGTTTTAGTTATTTTTGAGACATATGATAACTCTAAGAGAATGTATTTAAATATCAAAGATGTAATACAATCAGGGAACACTAAAAATCAGAACAGGTAAATATCTTTGTGGCATGACTGTCTAGTATACAGTTCTGAACAGGTGCTATAATGTTGTCACATTTGTGTCATGTAATTTTAGTTGCCAATGGTAAAAATGACTTATAAAGATGTTTAAACATTTTAAATACGAAGAATACTAAACATAACAAAGTTAATATGAGCACAGGTGTATATAATCAAGCTGTATCAAGCTAATGGTGTTGTACACCTTTAATCCCAGCACTCAGGAAGCAGAAGCAGGAGGATGTCTATAAGTTTAAGGCTGGCCTGGTCTACATAGTGAGTTCCAAGTCAGCTAGGACTATACAAAGAATCCCTGTCTCAAAAAAGATACAAAAATCATGGCTCCTTCAATTGAGAAAATAATAGCTTAATATAAAAACAAAAACTCCCATTATCTTCCCTCAAAAAGTATAAAGCAAACAGAGGATAGTCCTTTATGTTGGAGTCCTTGCCTGACACACAACAAGAACTGGACTCAAGGTCTAAGGGCATAACTTTGTGTTCTAAGGGTACAAATATAGCCTAATATGAACTTATCAATGGGTAGTAAAAGGTTTTATACTGTAACTCATACAAGCTGAAGACATGAAACATCCTTTATTTGATCTTCCACGAGTTTTGAAAGAAATGAGTTTAGTTGACTAAAATTTGTTAAAAGGCTAAACATCTCTAGCATAAAAAACCAAGAAAACTCAAAAGCCTAGGATTTCTTAGTTTAAAATCACTTCAGAGTTTAAGAGTTGCTAAACATAAACAGGTAAGGCTTGTTTACTCACATTCCCAAATTCAAAAACTCCAAATTTCTAAACATTTCTGGTCTAAAGCATTTTACATAAATACAAGCTATTGACACTGTATTATTTCTATTAATATAGTCTTGCATAGTAAAATTTTCCAGGGCAAAAGTTTCAAAATTTCTGTGTCTAGAATCAATTTAATGGTATCTCCAAGTCTTATCTCATTCAGGCTGGAAACTTAAGCTTCAAACACAAGCACTGTTTCTGACTCAGTACATACCTCCTCAGTTTTTCCCGTTCTTCTCTCTCCCTCTCTTCTCTTCGTTTCAGACGTTCCTGGTTTCTCTTCTCCTGCTTCTCAGCTACAACTCTCTTTAAGGTAATAATTACAAAATCAGTTGTAAATTTACAGGGCATATCCCTTAATTATCTTTACCTTAAACCATATCTGGTTCCCCACATAGTACAACTAGCATGAATATAATTTAAAACGTTGTCAGGTACTACAATTATTAGACTTCCAAGCTGGTCTTCCAGAACTGTGGAAAACATGCAAAACCTCATGTTTCACCCTGATCTGTTTTGTTTACAAGGAGGAAAGGCAAGTATACCACTGAGTTCCAGTTCCTCCCACATTATTCCTTAATGACATTTAATAATGTAATTAATGATAATGGTACTATATACTACATTGTCAATAGAGTCTCAATACTGCCAAATCAAAATAAACAGTACTATTCAAAACCTAATTACAGTACAGGGAAGCTGAGACAATAGGACTACCAGAAGTTCAAAATCAGCCAGAGCTGAACAATGAAAACAAAAGAAAACTGATACAGACAAAAAGAATCAGGTTACCTAGGATAAAGTGACGGGCATTAATTTAAACAATGTACCTTCAATTCTTCCAGCTTCTCTCTTATTTCAATAAATCCCAGGTGCAGTTTACCCCCAAAATGATCAGCAAGTCGTCTGTCGTTATCATGAAGACCTAAATATGCAGAGCAGACTTCACAGACACGCAGTTTTTGCTGTTGAAAGCTGGACGCTGGCATAGAATTCCGATAAACTTCCTAAACAAAAGAAGAACAATGGTCACACAAATATCCTTAAAACAATGAAAGAATATATACTATATTTAAATAAAATGTTTTCTAGTAAATCCTTTGAGGAACAGCTCTGTCAAGGCTTAAACTATCCTTTACTCCCCACCTCCCTACGATGCCAAAACAACAGATAAAAGGTCATCTTCATCAGGATTCAGATGACTTGTACTTACACATTTCATTTACATTGTATTCTTAATACACATTAGTAAATTTGCCAATCCACTATCCTCTTTTTCTTTACTAACACAATCCTGGGGGGGGGGGGTGTTTGTTTGTTTGAAGCAGTTAATAATATAATTTCCAAACCTCTATGTAGCTTTGGCTAGGATAATATAGATTAAAAAGAGCTGGATAGAATTTACTGTAAATGCCATGAAAATAATACTCTAATAGCTTGAAGTCAGGAAGGAATTGACAAAGCAAAAAATAACAGCTTAATCTTTGGTTTCATAAAGGTTTACATGACTATACTGCTGTAAACTATGAATAAAGGAAAAAATTCCCTTTATGTCAATGTAAATTTTTAAGGGGATTTTTATGAGTATATACACCAAATGTACGTGAGTGCCCATGAAGGCCAGGTGTCAGATTCCACGGAACTGAGTTACCAATGGTTGTAAATCACATTATATACGACTGAATACAATWTATATGTAGCATGGGATTAAGGGGGCTGTCACTATGTGTGCATGGAACTACTTATGCACGCGCACATGTACATGTGTTGAGGCTGGAAGTTAAATAGGAGTCTTCTATCACTCTCTACATTATTTTTTATAAAATATTTAATTTTTATGAACTCATGTGACCCGAATACATGTCTATACATCATATAAATGGAGGAAACCATTGAAGTCACAAGGGATATCTGATCCCCTAAAACTGAAGTTACAAACAGTTCTGAGTTGACACATGGATGCTGGGACCCAAACCAGAGTCCTCTGTTAATAAGCAGTAAATGTTCTTAACTGTGAAGCCATTTCTCCACACACCCCTTCCACCTTTATGACACAGGATCTCTCACTGAACCTGGAACTCAACCTAGAGCTCAAGATTGGCTAGACTGACTAGACAGCAAGCTCTAGGAATGGAGGTGAATTTCTCTGTAAAACACACACCTCTCCTTTTAAATTTAAGATGTATACATGGTCCTGGACTCGGGGCATCATGCTTGTATGGCAAGTTTTACAACTAAACAATATCCACATTTTTTTTTTACAATTGAAGATATTTTAATATATACTTTATGCATGAGTATAAAGAGAAAAAGAGGTGCTTAGACAGACACAATACAGGACTGTGGATATGGGCTCCTAAAAGGATTACAGTTTATTAGAGGACATTTTTCAAAAGTATATTTTAAGCATGAGAATTAAGATAATGACACTTAGGAAAGGAACAATATAAAATCAAGTGGGGGTACTGGCTTTTCCAAAGAACCATACTTCACTGTCTTCACAATCCAATCACAGGATTTTGAAAAGTTTTGTAACTATTATCTTCAAAGAGTTACTAAAAAACCTAAATTGTCTAAGGGATACCTGACATCTTTACAACTGATAAGATCACAGAAACAACAGAATATTAGAGGTATTTAGAGACAAACTCTAAAATGTGCTATCCTCAGTGAAAATCAATTAACAGTAACACAACATCAAAGTTAAGGTTTCAAACCACAGTATAAAGTTCTGAGTTCACTATATATAAAGCCTGTGCTGTTCTAATTGTCCCTGTGTTTTAAGACAGTCTCACTATGTTTGTGTGCATATCGTGAACTAGAATCACGAGAAGGGATCATAGAAGGCAACATATACAAGAGTAAAAACAAATGTATGTATACACACATACACACACACGCACATACACACACACACACACACACACACACAC